>CAUYSK010015375.1:0-33413 GCA_963575035.1 Avahi laniger | reverse complement strand
GCACCAGTTCTTCTTTGTAGGTGTGGTAAAATTCGAGTGTGAAACCATCTGGTCCGGGGCTTTTCTTTTTTGGAATGTTTATTATTGCCTGTTTCAATTTCAGTCCTTGATATTGGTCTGTTGAGGAATTCTATTTCTTCCCAGTTCAGCCTAGGGAGGGTGTGTGTTTCTAACAATTTGTCCATTTCCTCCACATTTTCCAGTTTGTGTGCATAAAGGTTTTTGTAATATTCATAAATTATATCTTGAATCTCCACGACATCAGTTGTAACTTCTCCTTTTTTGTTCCTGATGGAGCTTATTAGGGATTTTTCTTTTCTGTCTTTCGTTAGTTTAGCCAAAGGTGTGTCAATTTTGTTTATTTTTTCAAAGAACCATCTTTTTGTTTGATTAATCTTCTGTATAGTTTCTTTGTTGTCAGTTTCATTTAGTTCTGATTTGATCTTATTAATTTCCCTTCTGCTGGATTTGGGGTTGGTCTGTTCTTCTTTTTCCAGTTCTTTGAGTCGATTCATTAGGTTGTCTATTTGTGATCTTTTTGGCTTTTGGATATAGACATTTATGGAAATAAACTTTCCTCTCAGAAATGCTTTGGCTGTGTCCCACGGATTTTGATAACTTGTGTCACCTTTGTCATTTAGTTCAAAGAATCTTTTGATTTCCATCTTTACTTCCTTGATTATGAAGGAATCGTTCAACAGAAAGTTGTTTAATTTCCATGACTTTGTGTAGAGACGAGAGTTTCTGTTGGGGTTGATTTCTGTTTTTAGTCCACTGTGATATGAGAAGATGCATGGTATGATTTCTATTTTTTTAAATTTAATGAGACATGCTTTGTGTCCTAGAATATGTTCAATCTTAGAGAATGTCCCATGAGCTGATGAGAAGAACGTGTATTGAGTGGTTTTGGGGTAGAATGTCCTGTAAATGTCAGTCAAGCCCATTTGTTCTACAGTTCTGTTTAAGTCCATTATTTCTTTGTTAATTTTCTGTTTGGAGCATCTGTCCTGTACTGTCAGTGGGGTGTTGAATTCTCCGACTATTATGGTGTTGCTGTCTGTCAATTTCTTTAGATCAAGTAGAGTTTACTTTATGAATCTGGGTACACCTAAGTTGAGTGGATACATATTTAGAATTGTTATGTCTTCTTGTTGAACTGTACCCTTCACCATTAAATAGTGACCCCCTTTGTCTTTTATTACTTTTGTTGATTTAAAAACCAAGTTGTCTGAGATCAAAACTGCCCCATCAGCCTTCTTTTGACTTCCATTTGCTTGAAATCTTGATTTCTACCCCTTTACTTTGAGTCTAAATGCATCCTTGCAGGTTAGATGTGTTTCCTGGAGACAGCAGATGCTTGGCTTGTTTTTCTTAATCCATTTGGCCAGTCTATGTCTCTTGAGAGGGGAGTTCAAACCATTTACATTTATTAAGAGAACCAGTAAGTGGGGTGAATTACTGTTCATTCTGTTGGGTTGCATTTTGTTGCTTTGTTTTCTGTCTTGAGCCATTGTGGAATCTAGCCTTTGATCTTTAACTTTTGAGTGGTTTCACTTTTGAGAGTGTTTATTGTGCTGATCCTTGTGTAATTCTGTTTTGAGTATTTCTTGGAGAGCTGGTCTTGTCTTGGTGAATTCTCTCAGTCTTTGCTTATCTGAGAATGTCTTTATTTCTCCTTCATATATGAAACTTAGTTTAGCAGGTTACAAGACACTAGGCTGGGCATTATTCTGTTTCAGAAGAGTGAAAATGGGGCCCCAGTCTCTTCTTGCTTGTAGGGTTTCAGTTGAGAAGTCTGGAGTTATTCTGATAGACTTTCTTTGTATGTTACTTGTTTCTTTCACCTTACAGCTCATAGAAGGGCCTCTTTAGTGGCTATTTTGGTCAATCTGATGACTGCGTGAGGTGGCGTCTTCCGATTTGCATTGAATCTCCCTGGGGTCCGCTGAGCTTTTTGTACCTGTATATCTAGATTTTTAGCAAGGCCTGGGAAATTCTCCTCTATTAATTCTTCAAATAGCTTATCCAGCCCTTGAGTGTTTTCTTCTTCACCCTCCAGAACCCCTATCACCCTCAGGTTCGGTTTTTTCACATAATCCCACATTTCTTGTAGGTTTATTTCTTTTCTCTTAATTTTCTGCTTGATTTCTGTGACTTATTTAATTGAAAGGAGTTGTCTTCAATCTCTGAGATTCTTTCTTCTGTTTGATCTACTCTGTTCTTGAGGCTTTCCATGATGTTTTGTAGTTCCCTGGATAAATCCTTCATTTCCAGGAGATCGGTTTGATTTTTTTTTAATATTTCAATATCTTTAGTGAATTTTTCTTCCAACTGCTGGATTTTTTTTAGTGGTTTCTTTGTGTTGGTTATCCATTTTTTCTTGCATATCATTCAGTTTTCTTACAATCCATGTTTGAAATTCTTCTTCTTTCATTTTAGTGTTTTGAGTTTCATTAATGTCCATTGTTGGGGAGCTGTTGCTCCTCTTTGGGGGTGTGCTTTCCATTTGAGTCTTCATACTTCCATAGTTCTCTTGCTGGTTCCTTCCCTTCTGGATCAGTTGTTCCTTCTTGCCTTTAGATTTTTGTTTGGATACTGACATGCCCTGTTTAGTCTCTGAGCCAGTAGTTGTGTTTGTGGGTGAGATTCGACCACACCGTTTATGATGAATCAGTAGACGCAGTAAAAGGGTGTGCAGGATCACCTGTCAGTAGCTGGCACTTGCAGGGAGGAGCGAGCTGCAGTGCTGTTTTTTTGTCCTGTAGCTAGCTGTTGTTCCTCTAGAGAGGCCCTGTTGTGCCTTGGGTGTTGGGTGGGGCCCTGGGATTTCCAGATGGGTCCTTATTCTCCCCCTCTGGGGGGGCAGAAGGGGACATGAGTCTGGGTGGGGCTGGGTTGGGTTAGCCTGCGGGGGTCAAAGGTCTGTTCTTGGTTTCTGTGCAAAGTTGCTGGGAGGGGCTGAAATGGCTCCACTCAGCTGAAATTCTGGGCTTGGGGGGTGGAGCTGTCCAAGACCTGCACTCTGGAGCAGGTTTCGCTCCCCTGCACCCTCTCCCTCTCTATGGCCTCTCCTTGGCCTCTGCCAGCAAGCCGGACCTCAGTCAGATGGATCTTCCCTGGCTGTGACATGGGCCGGGAGGTTCCCTGCCCAGGATCGTAGCCTGAGCTGGGTGCACAGCCCTGTTTTGGGAGGAGGGTTGTCGCTTCCGCATGCTGATCTTCCCCTGAAGTCACACACTCCTCAGTAGGCTCTTTCACAGATCTCTCTTCTGTGCCCTGGGGCAGTGTGATCATGACGAGGGTGGACAGAGTCTGTTCTGCAGGCCTGTCCCCTGGACCCTGGAGATCAATCCCTGACCCTGCCAGGGGGAGGGGTGCTGGTCTTGAATCACCTACAGGGCACCCAAGCTGGATCTATTTCACTCCACCTCGGGATTTGCCCCACTCTCCTGGAGTCCCCGGGCAAGTAGCACCTGGGAGTGTTGGTGCTTAGGGAACTCGCAGTCTGAGTACCCCTCAGTCTGCTGTAGGTCTCCAAATGGAAAGGTCTCGTTCCTTTGAGATACCTCCGTTTGATGGCTAAATTGTCTCTCTGGGCACCCACGGGTAAGGAAGGGAAAGGAGAGAGTGGAGCAATATGGAGTCTGCTGACAGGCTCAGGTCTGCACCCGGGGAGGTCCCCCGAGGGGGCTGGGAGCCCAGCACTGAGTCAGCAAGAGGCCACTGCTCACTGGCGGCAGCTGTCTCTGGGCTGGTGTCGGCACGTCTCTCCAACCGCTCAGGAGCCCACCGGCAGTCCGAGATGCAAGGGAGGGGGAAGTTAACTGCTCCACCTACCCTTGTCGGTGGTCTCCAAGCCTCTCAGGACCTTTCTCCTTCCAGCTCTCCTCCACGACATCTTCCCATGGAGTCTCCTATAGTTTCAGGCACCCTTCTTTCCAACCCTCAACCGATCTATGTTTCTCTGCTAGCTTATTTTTTTTCTCTTTCTTCTAAAATTCGTCTTTTTTGTGGAGACACTCTGACTGGCGGCTTTTCTCATCCACCATCTTGGCTCCTCTCCTGAGTTTCAGTTTCTATATCAGAAAAATGAAGGTTTGGGTGCGGTCTCCAAGGAGCCTATCAGTTTTAACATCTTTTCAATTTTTAGTGACAATAATATTGATAGCACTTATATAATAATACTATCCATTATTAATAATCTGTTATGTACAATGATACTTAGTAGCTGTGTGATTTTAGGGAAAGTCACTTAAAGCTCTTTGTGCCTTGATTTCTAAGTGTAACATGAAATGCCAGCCAGATGCACCTGGAATCCACAAATGCATCCTACTTTGCCTCTTTTTCTGTTTCTAAAAGCCCTTTTCCCATATTAGTACATTATTAGCAACATAATATACCAACTGCCTAATCGGGAAGACATAGCCACAGCATAATGATCAATGTGTTCCATAACCACAGAAGTATTTATTCTGTGGGGGATAAAGATCATCAGAGTCTTGTAACAAGCCCCTAACATGGAAGCTATTGTATTCCCATTTAAATTGAGAAGAGAAATATATGATGTATGCTGCATGTTAAACTATTAAAGCCCTTGAAAGTCAAAGAATGGCCTCATGGAGTGAAGACTGGCATTACCCAGTGCCTGGCTACAGCAAGCCTTGTTCCCCACTAGTGTCTGGCAAAGGGGTCTTTGGGATGAATGAGATCCAGGAGATTTCTATAGCAGTCAGCAAATGCAGTTTTCATCTTACTCTTCCATTTGATAAGTTTGTCAGTCACCATATACTCACTTGGGTAGGGGCCTGAGAGAACCTCTGATTGGGCTCCTGTTTTAGGAAGTGTGTAGTCTCATTGAGAAAGATAACAACATGTAGTGTTTGAGAGTCCAAAAATCCTGGATTCAAGTCTCAGCTCCTCCACTTAGTAGTAGTGTTATTTAACAACTCATTTTCCTCTGAGTTTCAATTTCTTCACCTTTAAAATAGAAAGAATAACAGTATTGGGCTTGTAGAATTGTTGTGAGGATTAACAGGATAGTACATGTAAAGCACTAAGCACAGAACCTGGAATTTATTAAATCCTTAATACATTATTGCTATTGCTATTGTTGTTATTTTAATATGATACTCAAAAAAGGCAATGTCCAATGACCTTCCCAAAGTATTTCTGTAGCTTAGATTCCCTGGAAGTCAGAAAGGTGAATGTCTTCAGTAATTGCTACACTTGGACATGATTCAGTCAGTCAACAAGTAACTCCTGAGGACTGAAGGGGCTACAGCACAGTATTGCCCTGGCATACTGCTGAATCCATACCTTGGTCTTCCAATTAGCCATGTTGCTTATGTTGCTATGCACTTACTAGGCTTCAATAAATGTGGTTGTAAAGAGATATCAGAGCAAGCCCTGCCATGCTCATTCCATAGATTTCTGCTGTATCAGCTGAGCCCTCAACTACCACACCTCCCTACTGCCACCATAGCATTTGCCAAGTTGTTGGCTCAAAGCCAGTCGTAGAAAAATCTGAAAGCCAAAGTTTTCCTCCTAGAGCCAGTGTAGGTATTTTTTGATTAGCTTTGGTGTGACCACCAGAAAAGGGATGCCCTTCCTTACCTGCTAGAGCCTAGCCTCTCCTCAAAGACTTGCTAGAGTTTCCCCATACCAGTTGGACAGCTGTTTGAGGACCCATGAAGGTAGGATGTTGACAACCAGCACACACACTGGCTAACATAGATTCTAGGCTAAACCTGGAATAGACCAAGTCTTAATTATTCTAATAATTTAAAATAGTATATTTTTTTCTTAGAGCAGTTATAAAATGCCAGACATGGTTCCAAACACTTTCCATGTATTTACTTTTAATGCTCACACAACCCCATGAAGTGGTAGGTCAAAGAGATCAAATCTTCTAGCTAATTCCCACAGATCTAGGCTGGAATGAGGCTGCTATAGCTGCTTTCCCCTGTCTTAGTTTGTTTCATGCTGCTATAAGAGAATACCTGAGACAGGGTAATTTATAATATAAAGAATAGAAATTTATTTTTTCACAGGTCTAGAGGCTGGGAAGTCCCAGATCAAGGCACTAGCATCTGGTGAAAACCTCCTTGCTGCATCATTCTATGGCAGAAGGCAGAAGGGCAAGAGAAAGAGAAAACAGGGGCAAATCTTGCCCTTTTATAATAAACTCACTCCTATAATAACAGCATTAATCCATTCATGAGGGTGGAGCCCTCATGGCCTAATCACCTCTTTTTTTTTTTTTGAGACAGAGTCTCACTCTGCTGTCTGGGCTAGAGTGTCGTGGCATCAGCCTAGCTCACAGCAACCTCAAACTCCTGGGCTGAAGCAATCCTTCTGCCTCAGCCTCCCAGGTAACTGGGACTACAGGCATGCGCCACCATGCCCAGCTAATTTTTTCTATATATATTTTCAGTTATCCAGCTAATTTATTTCTATTTTTAGTAGAGACAGGGTCTTGCTCTTGCTGAGGCTGGTCTCAAACTCCTGAGCTCAAACTATCTGCCGGCCTTGACTTCCCAGAGTGCTAGGATTACAGGCGTGAGCCATCGCGCCCGGCCCTAATCACCTCTTAAAGGTCCCACTTCTTAGTACTGTTACAATGGCAATTAAATCTTAACATGAATCATAGAGGGAGTACGCAGTCCCTTGAAGGGCCAAATCATAGCAGTCCCTTGAAGGGCCAGATTACCCTGATGCATGAGATGCTGGTGTAAATTCAACTTGCCTGTCTAAATAAACTGCTCTCTACCTGTGAACTGAGGGAAGCCAAGGTTAAGGTACAAGAAAAGAATACGGAGATGTGTTACTTTTAAAATGAGTGATAGAAATGATTTAAAGCTCTAGCACTAGCACTATATTATGCGTGGAGTAGGTGAATAAATGAAACATATTAATTTTTTTCTCAGCAAAGATTTATGTTAAATGATCCAATAGCTAAATAAACAAATAAAAGTACATTGGCAAGAGGAGACTTTTCACTTCTACTTTGAAGGACCCATGCATGGCCCAGGTAACAGAGAAATAATTGTATTCATTCCCAAACCCTGACTGTGCCCTAAAGAGGAAATGGGAGAGGAATTGAGAACTCAGGGGAACATGATAATTGGGAGAGCTGGGTATTATACATACAGGACAGTAAAGGTGGAAGTTGGCTCTTGTCTGTCAAGCCAGAGTTCCTTGCCCACTCTGTCCCCTGAGCTATTGAACATGAAGTTAGGAGATGGCTATAGGCCTCCCAGGGTCTTGCACATAACTAGAAACCCACTAAAAGCCTTGTCTTAATGCTATTTCCCAGGGAAGTTCCTTCACAGGCAACTCAGCCCAGACTAGCACTATTAGCTTCAGATGATCTGGGCAACGAAGATTTGTCATCCTTAATCTAGTGGTTTAGTCTGATCCCCAAGAAAGAGCTTTGAATCGTGATTTCAGTAAATATCTTCTCTCTAATCTGTAAGCTATTTATGAAATATGAATGTGCTTTTTGAAATGAGTGACTCATTTCTCTGGCGGTTTTATTCCAAAAATAATTGGAAGTGACAATACAAAGAATTACACATAGATTTGAATCATCATAAAATAAATATAAAGTTGGAACTGTCCTTGGAGGCTCTCTGGTGTAGCTTCCTCTCTGAGGAGGCACAGATACTTCCATATACAGATCTATTCCATTATTGATTAGCTTTTATATTTTTGTTACAGATTAGATTAGGATGGCTCTGTGAGCAGAAAATGAATAGTCCAACCATGCATACAGCTTCTAATATTTTTTCCTACAAAGGAAGCCTCATTTGGGCAAAATTTGAGAAAATTACAGAATTCATTAAACCACATTCTAGGTGACTTCCTATATTTCTATTCTGTTCTTTTCAGAAGGAAGTCTAAGATCACATTTACCTAATTTGGCATGTAGGCTTGAATGTGTGTGTGTGTGTGTGTCTATCAACCTCTTTGAGCAGCAATTTGAAACTAAGGCATTAGAAGACATTCAAAAGGAGAATAAATGATATATGTTATGAGACTATTCTTTAATATTAAGCCATTAAAACTTTAAAATTGTTGTTTAAAAGGGGGTTTGAGCTCAAATATTCTGAATTTAGCCAAAAACATTTGACGGCACACTCTTATTCCTGTTTCCTCTCCCTCTCTTTTACTCTCTGACTTTTCCTTTCTTATTCATGTAAGTGCATATGCCCCCAAAACTGCATGGGAAATGGACCAGTGAATCTTGGAAAGTTGTGTTGTCTCTGATGATCCAATGACAAAACAACCAACTGAATGTGGGCCAGTTTATCCAGAGCACTTCTTTGGCATTACCCCAACTACAAAATCCTGGTTGCTACACTAAACTCAACTTTACTCATTCTAGAATTTATTCCTACTGATTAGAGAGGCACAGACTATATTCCTTTATGCTGCCATTGCTGTCCTATAATAGAGCAAATAACTTTCCTCACCAGGTACTCGTTGATTAATATCTGAGCTTGTATAGGTTTTGTATTGCTGCTGTAACAAATTGACACAAAATTAGGAGCTTAAAACAACATAAATTCATTATCTTACACATTCTGGTGGACAGAAGTCAGACATGGGTAAAGTAAGTCTGAAGTTAAGGTGTTAGCAGGGCTATGTTCCTTTCTGGAGGGCCTAGGGGAGAATTTGCTTCCTTGATCTTTCCAGCTTGTAGAGACAGCCTGTATTCCTTGGCTTATGGCCCCTCCTTTCATCTTCAAAGTCAATAATGTCACATTTCTCTGACCATTCTTCTATTATGACATCTTTTTTCTGACTATAGTCAGGGAAGTTTCTCTGCTTTTAAGGACTCATGTGATTAGTGTAAGGGTCACCTGGACAATCCAGGACAATCTCCCCATCTCAAGGTCTTTAACTTTAATCCCCTCTGCAAAGTTCACTTAGCCACGTAAGATAATATATTCACAGGTTTTCAATTTAGGACATAGATATCCCTGGGGCCATTATTCTGCCTTCCACAGAGCTCTATCATTTTTTTCTTCATTGTGGTGGTGATAATAGAAGAACTTCCCCACTTCCATTGGATCTGAAAAGAACAACAGGGTTTACTTAATCCAAGAAACATGAAAAAGAGCCTCTACTCTTTAACCATCATGATGATCATTGAGATGCTCATTGTTCATGGCCTATCAGCAAAATGAGAATATCATCCAATTGGCCCTGATGAACTGCATAATCAGGCCCTTTGATGTTTGGGACCCATGACACAACCTGGCCACTTAAGAAATTCCTGAAATGAGAAATTGTTTTTGCAAGGGTGGACATTTTCAACGTCTATAAAATTGTGTTTTTATAGTTGTCTGTTGTTCACAAATATATAAAGTATGTATACTTTTAACAAGAAAAACCCCACATTTTCTTCTGCCAAATTAGCACACAACATGCTTTTGCCTTCACTTGATAAATATCTCTTTTCATTTAAATGTCTACTAAAAAGCAATGTGATTGTACATTGTACAGAGTGAAGGGAATGCAAAACTCAGCTGAGATGCCATAATCATCTTTTAAGTCAAATTGCTAGGCTTTCGTTTTGAATCATGATTCCATGGCAGTTAAAACAAATGTAGGTGGCTGATGTTGAGATCAATTGCATTTTTCAGCACAGGGAAGTAATGTATTTGCCTCCTCCAACCAAAGGTGTTTAAGTAACAAACTATTTCACAATGCATATTGGCTAGTTGGGTGGGAGAAGCAATAATTCCCAGTTAGGCTTAGCATGGGAGTTGATTCAGGCTCTACAACTCACATAGACAAATCCAGGCCTCCAAGTCCAGAGGATTAGCGATGTCTTCTAAATTTGGCCAGTTCAGACTCTATAATTCAGCCTGAAAAAATAAACAATCCCTTTCTCCTCTGCATTTCCTGCGTAATTAAGAAAAACACTGACTTAGTTGCCTGAATAATTACAGGCCTGCAGGCCTGGCCTCAGGCTGTCTACAGAAGTGCCAACAAAAATCGCCTGAAAAGTGAAAAATATCAGGCAACCAATTGTTGGCTTTGTCAAACAACTGGTTTAAATGATTTCCTTCCCCCTGTCCATTATGAATTGAGGGTAAAATGTAAATGCACCTGAAGTGTCTACCACATACATACCTGAGCTATGTAAGATGCTGACAAGGACACTCCTGAATGCCTGGTATTTTATATTTTATACAGGGAATTCTCCTGTTCACCCAGTGACTGCCAGCCTTAAACTCAGATGCGCACCTATTCCCTCCTGTGTTCCTACTTCGTTGAGGAAATTAAGGCCAAGAGGCATGAATTTATCTCAGTTTTCTGCCCTCTACCCGTCTACTAGAGTACTGTCTGGTCATGTGGTCCACAATCCCCTGGGCCACGGACCAGTAGCATCAGTGGCCTGTTAGGAACCAGGCCACACAGCAGGAGGTGAGCTGTGGATGAGCATGCAAAGCTTCATCTTTATTTACAGCCACTCCCCATTGCTCACATCACCACATAAGCTCCACCTCCTGTCAGATCAGCAGCCACATTAGATTCTCATAGGAGCTCGAACCCTATTGTAAAATGTGTGTGTGAGGGATCTAGGTTGCCGGCTCCTTATGAGAATCTAATGCCTGATGATCTGAGGTGGAGCTGAGGCAGTGAAACTACTGCTGGAGAGTGGCTGAAAATACAGATTTTCATTAGCAGAGAGACTTGACTGCACAATAAATGTAATGCACTTGAATCATCCCCAAACCACACCCTGGTCTGTGGAAAAATTGTCTTCCATAAAACGGGGCCCTGGTACCAAAAAGGTTGGGAATCACTACTGTAGTCCCATTCTTAATTTTATTACTTGCATGATCTTGGGCAAGCCATTTTGCCTCTCTGAGCCTCAGTTTGCTCATCTGTAAATGGGGGGGATTTAAAGGTCTACTGCAGTAAGTGCTCTAGGATGTATGAGTGAGGAAAATGATGGGAAAGTGATAATGGTGACTGCTGAGTCTCTTGAGGGAAGAAGGAAGACAAAAATGGTAAGATTTAAGAGTCACTTGCCTAAAGAATCTCTGCTTATATTTTTCTCCACCTCTCACTCTCCATCTCATCCTTGCTCACTCCATTGAGGACTTAGAGGAGAGAAGGGGTGGGTGAGGATGTAGTAACCCTCTAAAACACACAATGGTGAACAGTTCTGAGGTAGGTCAATTTGCCTTTCATCTTTCTTCCTCTCTTCTGGGACAAGGAATCCACATAAGGGGATAAGTGGAACCAGAAGAAGAACCATTTGTTTCATAATGTAAACATTTAAACAAAACATGGTTTATAATACAGTATCAAAGGAGCATAATGTCAACATGACTTATCACTGTTGACGTTAACCTCAATCACCTAGCTCAAGTAGTGATTGTCAGATTTGTCCACTGCAAAGTTAATCTTGTTTTTCCTCCGCACCATACTGTACTCTTTGGAAAGAAGTCATTATACACAACCCATACTTAAGAGGTGGGGAATTATGTTCTACCTCTTTTAGAGGGTAGTAGCTACATAAATTATTCTGACTTCCTACAGGAAATTTGTCTATGCTTCTTTATTATTTTATTTTATTTTTCTCTTTTTCACTTCAGAATACTACAGGGCTACAAAAGTTTTGATTACATAAATTGCTTTTGTACTGTTTGAGTCAAAGTTATAAATGTGCTCATCCCCCAGATAGTGTGCATTGAACCCATTATCTGTGAATTTACCCATCGTCTCCTACCCTGCTTGATTTCCGATGAATGTTATTTCCATATGTGAACTTAAGTATGTGAAAAAATGCTCAACATCTCTAATCATCAGGGAAATGCAAATCAAAGCCACAATGAGATATTACTGAACTCCAGTGAGAATGGCTTTTATCAAAAAGTCCCAAAACAACTGTTGGTGTGGAGACAGAGAGATAGGAACACTCATACACTGCTGGTGGGACTGCAAACTAGTATAACCTCTGTGGAAAGTAGTATGGTGATACCTCAAAGAACTAAAAGTAGAACTACCATTTGATCCAGCAATCCCATTACTGGGTATTTACCCAAAGGGGAAAAAAAAGACATTCTATAAAAAGATACCTGCACTTGAATGTTTATAGCAACACAATTCACAATTGGAAAGATGTGGAAACAACCCAAGTGCTCATCAATACATGAGTGGATTAATAAAATGTGGTATATGTATAGCATGGAGTGCTACTCAGCCATATAAAATGGTGAACTAATACCTCTTGTATTAACCTGGATGTAACTGGAGCCCATTCTTGTAAGTGAAATATCACAAAAATGGAAAAACAAACACCGCATGTACTCACCACTAAATTGGAACTATTCTTCTTTAATTATTGATTAAGTTATTTATGTATATTAATATGGACTCCTTGATGCTTATTTTTTTGCTTTGCATTAAAACCTAATACTATCTTATTTTGTTGCTCAATTTGTTCTGCCTTTGGCTACTGGGAGCTCTTCCATTGTGGCCCTGTGTCCCTTTGAAATACCCAATCCTTTTGTTTCTTTGAACACTCCTTTATCTTCTGGCACTAGAAAATACTCCAGGCTCATCTTGTATATTTCCTTCCCCAGCCCTGGAATCCACCATTTGTCTAAAGATCCCTGATTTCTTTCATCAGAGAATAGTATTAGAAACCAAGATCTGCATGTTAGGTATGCTTGTTGCTATGGGGCTGTCATTGCTTCCAGTCCCTCTTAGTAGAAAAAGCTAGGTAGTGTGTGTGTGTGTGTGTGTGTGTGTGTGTGCGCGCGCGCGCACGCATGCACGCGCATGTGTGTGTGTAATAGTAACTTGCATATATACATATATTTGTAATTATTTCTGTATCAATTCATCCACGTGTGTGCGTGTATCCATATGTATCCATCTTTCTATATTAAGCTAAACATGAGTTCATACTGTTGTCTCTGACTCTAATCCAGACCATGGGATTCATTCTAGTCTTTCTTCCTTGCTTGTCTGTATTCCCCCACTCCAACAATAAGAAACCTCACTCCCACCCTCCACCATCCATTAACTTATTTTTTTTCAATCTCATCTACATGTCCAATGGTTTCAGAATTGTTAACCCATACAATGGGAAACACCTTTACCAACCAGAGCACAGCTGTTTTTGTCTTTAGACTCAATGGCTCCACTCATTTCAAAAGTTACACAGGTCAGCAACATTTTTCCCCACCCCTTTCAGTGAGGTTATATAAAACACTTGTAACACAATTAGATTATTTTGTCACAGTCTGCCAATTGGTGTTCCTAATATCCCAAATGATTTCTTTAAAAATATGTATGTATACATTAAGACTCATACTTTGTTCTGTAAAATTCCATGGGCTTTGACAAATGCATAGTGCCATGTATCCACCATTACAGTATCATACAGAATAGTTGCACCACTCTAAGTGAATCCTTTGTGCTTCACCTATTCAATCTTACCCCCATTCCAAACCTCTGACAACTACCAATCTGTTTTTTACTCTATTTTATTTTTTCCAGAAATGTCATATAAATACAATCATATAGTTTATATCTTTTTCAGACTGGCTTCTTTTACTTAGCAAGATGTATTTAAGATTCATCCATGATTTTGTGTGGCTTGATAGCTCATTCCTTTTTATCATTGGATAGTATTTTATTGCATGGATGAATCATGGTTTGTTAATTCATTTAATGAGCAAAGGATATCTTGGCTGCTTCCAGTATTTGGTGATTATGATTAAAACTGCTATAAATATTGATGTTCAGGCTTTCTAGTAAACATAAGTTTTCAAATCAGTTTGGTAAGTACCTCGGAAAAAATTGACTGTCTTAAGCTCTGAGATTTCCAAACTCTCTACCAAAATGGTTGTACCATTTTGCATCCCTACATCAATGATTAAGTTTTTGCTGTTCCACATCCTCACCAGCAATTAGTATTGTCTGTTTTTATTGGATTTGAGCCTTCTAATATGTGTGTAATATGAGTCTAATATGAGTTTTCCAACTCTGTTCTTCTTTTTCAGACTCATGATGGTTATTGTAGGTCCTTTGCTTTACATATAAGTTTTAGAATCAGTTTGTCAATATCTTTAACAAAAGCAATTTTTCTAGAAGTTTAATTGGGATTGTATTGAATGTATAGATCAAGTTGGAAAGAATTGACATCTTTATAATAGTGAGTCTTCCATTCCATTAACATGGATTGTCTCTCAATTTCTTCAGATCTTTAATTTCTTCCATAAGTGTTGCATGGTTTCCTGCATATATACTATTCATATTTTGTTAAATTGATACCTTAGTATTTCATTTTTGGTGCTATTATAGTGGTATATTTTAAAATTGAAATTCCAATTGTCCATTGCTGGTGCATAGCAATGGTGGTGCATTTGACTTTTGTATATTAACTTGTATCCTGAAATCTTTAATGTACTCACCTATTAATTCCAGGAATACTTTTTTTTAAGATTTTTTTTATTTTTGCATATTATGGGGGTACAAATGTTTAGGTTACATTTCCCTTTCCCCCCTCCTGCCCAGTCGGAGCTTCAAGCCTGTCCATCCCCCAGATGGTGCGCATCACACTCATTATGTATGTATATACCCATCCCCTCCTCCTCCCTCCCATCTGCCCGATGCCTGATAAATGTTATTCCTATATGTGCACTTAGGTGTTGATCAGTGGAATCAATTTGATGGTGAGTACATGTGGTGCTTATTTTTCCATTCTTGGGATACTTCACTTAGTAGAATGTGTTCCAGCTTTATCCAGGAAAATACAAGAGGTGCTATATCAGCATTGTTTCTTATAGTTGAATAGTACTCCATGGTATACATATACCACATTTTATTAATCCATTCATGTATTGATGGGCACTTGGGTTGTTTCCACATCTTTGCAATTGTGAATTGTGCCGCTATAAACATTCGAGTGCAGATGTCTTTTTTATAGAATGTCTTTTGTTCTTTTAGGTAGATGCCCAGTAATGGGATTGCTGGATCAAATGGGAGATCTACTTGTATCTCTTTGAGGTATCTCCATATTGCTTTCCACAGAGGTTGCACTAGTTTGCAGTCCCAACAGCAATATATAAGTGTTCCTATCTCTGCGCATCCACACCAATTTAATCGCTTGGGATTTTCTACATAGATAACCATGTATCTTCAAATAAAGACACTTTTTCTTTCCAACCTGTACAAGTTATTCCTTTTACTTATCTTATTGCATGAGATAAGACTTCCAGTACAATGTTGAATAGGAATGGAGTGAAAGGATATCCTTGCCTTGTTTTCTATCTTAAGGGGAAAACATTCAGTTTTTCCCCATTAAGTATGCTGTTAGCTGTAAGATTTTCATATATAAACTTTATTAGCATAAGGAAGTTCCCTTCTTTTCCTAGCTTTTGAAAGTTTTTATTATGATGGATATGGAACTTTGTCAAATGCTTTGTTTGTATCTATTGTTATATTCCCATTGTTTTTCTTATTAATTCTGTTAATATGTTGAATTACATTGATTTATTAATGTTGAACAAGTCTTACATTCTTTAAATCAAGCCCACTTGATTATAATGCATTATCCTTTTTTATATATTGTGGATTTGATTTGCTAGTGTTTTGTTGAGAATTTCTGCATCTGTGTTCATGAGAGATAGCAGTATGTAGTTTCCTTTTCCTGAAATGTCTATGTCTAATTTTGGTATTAGGGTAGTGCCGGCCTCATAAGATGATTTGAGAAGTGTTCCTTCTTCTATCTTCTGAAAGAAATTGTGTCAAATAGGTATTAAGTCTTCCTTAAGTCTTTGGTAGAATTCACCAAAAAACAAAACAAAACAAAACAAAATCTGGGCCAAGTGGTTTGTGTGTTTGTTTTGAAATGTATTAAACTACTAATTCAATTTCTTTTAATAGATACAGCATTTTCAGGTTATCTGTTTCTTATTGCGGGAATATTCTGGGTTTGTGCCTTCCACAAAATTAGTTCATTTTATCTAAGTTATCGACTCTATGTGGGCATAGAGTTGCTCATAGTATTCTTGTATTATCTTATTAATATTCATAGGCTCAGTAGTGATAAAATTTCTTTCATTCTTGATATTGGCAATTTGTATCTTCTTTCTTCTTTGTCTTCATTAGCCTAGCTAGAGACTTGCCAAATTTATTGATCTTTTTGAAGAAACACTTTTTAATTTTGTTGATTTCTCTATTGATTTTCTGTTTTTGATTTCATTGGTTTCTGGCTAAATATTTAATTTTTTTCTCCTGCTTACTTTAATTTAACTTGTTATTCTTTCTCTGTTTTCTATAGTGGATAATTTTAGATCATTTTTTTCTTTTCTAATACTTGTAAGTAATTCTATAAATGTCTCTCTAAGCACTGTTTTAGTGACATAACACAAAGTTTACTAAGTTATATTTTCATTTTAATTCAATTCAATATATTTTAAATGCCTCTTGAAACTTCTTCTTTGACCCATGATTTATTTAGAAATGTGTAGTTTAATTTCCAAACGTGTGGGACTTTTCCAGCTATCTTTTTGTTATTATTTCTAGTTTAATTCCATTTTTATCAGAGAACATATTTTATATGATTTCTGTTCTTTTAAATTTGTTAAGGTGTGTTTTATGACCAATAATTGGTCAATATGAGTGAACGTTTCATGCACACTTCAGAAAAATGTGTATTCTGCTGTTGTATAGATTACATTATAAATGTCATTTAGATCAAGTAAATTGATAGTATTGTTCAGGTCATCTATATTGTTACTGATTTTCCACTTGCTGGATCTATCAATTAATGACAGAGAGATGTTAAAGTCTCCAACTGTAATGGTGAACTATCTATTTCTCCTTTCAGTTCTATGAGATTTTGCCTCGTGTTTTGATGCTCTGTTGTTAGGTACATAAATGTTAAGCATTGTAATGTATCTTTGAACAATTAACCTCTTTATCACTATGTAATGTTCTTCTTGATCTCTGTTAATCTTCCTTATTCTAATGTCTGCTTTCTCTAACATTAATATAGCTACTCTAGATTTCTTTAGATTAGGGTTGGCATACTGTAACTCTCTTCATCTATTTGAATTTTTATTAAAGCTCGTTTCTTGTAGACATCATACACTTTGACCTTCCTATTCTTTTTTTAATTCATTCTGACAACCTCTGACCTTACCTGGTATATTTAGACAATTCAAAGTTAGAGTGGCTATTGATCTGCCATCTTTGTAACAATTTTCTATTTATTTCTTTAATGTTTTCCTTTTGTTTTTTTTTTTCTTCCTCTTTTTGTCTTCTCAGGTTTTAAATGAGCATTTTATATGATTTTTATATATCCCATTTATTGACATATAATTTATACTTGATTTGTAAAAATTTTTAGTGTTGTCCTATGGTTTATAATATACATTGTTAAATAAATAATATATATTCACCCATAAAGTTGATATATCAGTTCACATAGAGTGCAGGCACTTTACAGCAGAGTATTTTTATTTTATTTATTCTGTCTTTTATTACATTACAGTCAATCATTCAACTTATCCTCTTGCTATAAGCACTCAACAAATTATTACTATTATTGCTTTAAACAAGTGTTTATCTTTTACCAATTAAGAATAAAAAAAGTATTACAATAAGAAAAGGATAGACTCTTCAATAAAGGGTATTGGGAAAACCAGAGAGCCCAATGCAGAATAAAATTGAATCCTTACCTTACACTGTATACAAAAATCAACTCAAAATTGATTAAATATTTAAACATAACCAAAAACAGTAAAACTACTAGAAGAAAACATGGAGAAAAACTACATGACACTGGTCTGGGAAATGATTTCTTAATCTGACCCCAAAAATACAGGCAACAAAAGCAAAATAGACAAATGGGTTAGAATCAAACTAAAAAGCTTTTGTACATCAAAGGAAACAATTAACAGTGAGAAAAGACAATCTATAGGTTGGCAGAAAATATTTGCAATCCATACATCTGATAAGGGGTTAATATACAAAATAGAGAGGAACCCAAACAACTCAATAGCAAGAAAATAAAAAGACCAGTGAAATAATGGGCAAGAAAATTGAACAGACATTTCTCAAAAGAAGACATACAGTGGCCAATGGATATGTGAAAATATGCCCAAAATCACCAATCATTAGAAATATGCAAATTAAAAACACAGTGAGATATCATCTCACACCTGTCAGAAAACTATTATCAAAAAGACAAAAAGATAACAAGTATTAGCAAGGATGTGGTAAAAAAGGAACCTTTGTACACTGCTGGTAGCAATGTAAATTGGTACAGCCATTATGGAAAATTATGGAGATTCCTCAAAAAACTACAAATAGGACAACTATACAATCCAGCAACTTGATTACTGGGTATTTATCCAAAGGAAAGGAAATCAGTATATCAAAGGGATATCTGCACTACCATGTTCATTGCAGCACTATTCACAATAGTCAAGTTATGGAAACAACTTAAGTGTCCATCAAAAAATGAATGGATAAAGAAGATGTGGTATATATAAACACAATTGAATACTATGCAGCCTAAAAAAGAAGGAAATTCAGTCGTTTGTGGAAACATGAATGAAATTGGAGAACCTTATGCTAAGTGAAATAAGCCAGGTGCTGAAAGACAAAAACTGCATATTCTCACTTATATGTGGAATCTAAAACAATAAAACTCATAGAAACAGAGTAGAATGGTGGTTACAGAGGCCGGGAGTGGGGAGAATGTGGAGATGATGGTCAAAGGGTATAAAATTTCTGTTAGACAGGAGGAATAAGGCTTTTTTTGAGATCTATTGCATAGCATGGTGAATATAGTTAATAATAGTGTATTGTACATTTCAAAGTTGTAAAAAGTAAATTTAAAATGTTCTCACCAAAAACAAAGTATTTGAAGTGATGAATATGTTAATTAGATTTATTTAATTATTTCACATTGTAGTCATAAATTATAATATCACTTTACCCCATAAATACATAAAAGTGGATTCCAGTGTCTATCTAACATCATTTTCCTTCTGTTCAAAGAACTTTTTTAAACATTTCTTGCACAGCAGGTCTGCTGAGAGTGAATTCCCTGAGCTTTTGTCTGTATGACATGTCTTTATTTCTCCTTCCATTTTGGAGGATAATTTTGCTGGATGTAGAATTCTAAGTCTGTGGTTTAAAAATAATCTTGTTATTTATGGACATATAATTCACATAACATAAAATTTACCATTTTAAAGTATACAATTTAGAGGTTTTTAGTATATGCATAGGTTGTGAAACCATCACCATCCTCTAATTCTAGAATACCATCATCACCCTAATAAGAAACATTGCACGAGTTAGCAGTCACTTTCCACCTCCCCCTCTCCCAGCTCCTGGCATCCACTAATGTACTTTCTGTTTCTATGGAATTGCCTATTCTGGATATTTCATATAAATGCAGTTATGTAATATGTAGTCTTTTGTGTTTGACTTCTTTCAATTAACATAGTCATTTCAGACATGTAGCTTATTACAGAATGTATTAGAACTCCATTCCTTTTATGGCCAAATAATATTCCATTGTGTGGATATACTGTTTTTTAATTCATCAGTTAATGGACATTTGGGTCAATTCCACTTGTTGGTTATTATAAATAATGCTGCTATGAACATTTGTGTACAATACTTTGTGTACACATACATCTTCATGTTTCTTTGGCATATGTCGAGGAGTGGAATTGCTGGGTCATGTGGTTACCCCATGTTAGCTTCTTAAGGAACTTCCAAAGTGTTTTTGAAAGAGACTGCACCACTTTACTTTTTTCACCAGCAATGTATGAAAGTTCAAATTTCTCCACATCCTTGTCATACTTGCTATTGTTTGTTTCTTCATCATAGCCATATTTGTAGATGTGTAGTGCTTATATGATATTCCTATATCTTTTTTTTGATGAAATGACTGTTCAAATTTTTTTTCCATTTTTTGTGTTGTTGTCTTTCATATATTTTGTCAAATTTATCTGTAAGTATTTCTTACTTTGATGCTAAGTGTAAATGCTATTACTTTTTAAGTTTTTGATTATTTGTCATAGAATATAAAAGGAAATTAATTGAATTTATGTATTGACTTTTTATCTTGCAACTTTGCTAAAATCATTTACTATTTTTAGCATTTTTGTACATTACATTGGATATTCTACATAAATGATCAAGTCATCTGTAAATAAAACGGTTTTACTTCTTTTTCAAATTGGAAATTTTTATATCCTTTTCTGGTCTGATTTTATGGCCACAACTTCAGTATAATGGGAGTGGACATCTTTTTCTTGATCCTGAACTTGGAAGTATAACATTTAGTCTTCTACCATAAAGTGTAACATTAGCTATTGGGTTTTCATAGATGCTCTTCATCAGTTTGAGGATGTTTTCCTTCTTTTTCTAGTTTGATAAGAGTTTCTTTTTATAAATAATGAATATTGGAATTTATCAAATTATCTTTCTGCATTTATGGAGATTATCATATGGATTTTCATTTTTAGTTTGTCAATAAGGAGAATTACATTGATTTGTAAATGTTTAATCAACCCTTCATTCCTGGGACAAATCTCGTTTGATCATAGTGCATTGTTTTTATATATTGATGGACTCTATACTTTATTATGGGTAGTTTCTATTGAAATGTCTTCAAAAGCAAAAATTTCTTCTTCTGCCATATCTAATCTGCTGTTAATTCCATCCACTGTGTTTGTAATCTCAGACACTATGGTTTTCATCTCTGTAAGATCAATTTGAGCTATCTTCCATGTCTGTACCTAATTTTTGAACACATGAACTACAGTTATTATAATTATTTTAATGTCCTTTTCTTCTAATTCTAAAATTCGTGCCAGTTTTGGGTTATATTTGATTGCTCAAGGTAGTTCTAATTTGATTTTTTTTTACCTTAGTGAAATTAAACATCTTTATTATTTTTTCTTTTTTATTCCAGCACATTATGGGGGTACAAATGTTTAGGCTATGTATATTGCCCTTACCCCCCCAAGTCAGAGCTTCAAGCGTGTCCATCCCCCAGATGGTGTGCATTGCACTCATTATGTGTGAATATACCCATCCCCCCTCCCCCTTCCATCTGCCCGACACCCGATGAATGCTACTACTATACGTGCACTTTAAATGCGGTTAAGGGCTAATTTTATGTCTTTCTTGTAAATTGTCTGCTCATGTCTTTTATACATTTTTCTATCAGGTTTGGATCCTTTTTTCTAAAAATTTTAAGAGTTTTACATATTAGTAATATTAGTGATCTAGTTTACAAATTGTCACCAGTTTTCAGTTGCTTTTTGAATTTTTTATGGTATTTTTTGTTTTGCCTTTTAAAATTTTAAGTAGTGTGATGCATCTTGGGTGAGTAAGTAACCAGCAGACATGAGGAAGTGAGTTCTGCATATGAAACCATGGGAAGCCCCCTTAAGCCAAAAAGTTGTATGTTTAGATGAGGACCTCAAGTAGGCTGAATTTGATGGTTGTTCAGGAATATAAAGCCTATGGATAACCCCACAACCCACTTTTTCTTTCCCCCAGGGCCAAAACCTGGAATGGGAGATCTTCTACCTGGGGAGCTACATAGACAGAATTTAATCACACAGTGTCTCATCCAAGAAACTGGAAGCTTATTATAGCTATATGTAAGAATGAATTTTATGAGTGTCTTAACTGTGAGGTAAACTCCAATGGAGGTACAATACTGACAGTGCCAGCAGTAACCAAAGGTGAGAAAAGTGTCTGGCTAGTGAGGACGCATGTAGAGAAGAACTTGGCACCTGAGGTCACACACCTCTGGTTAAGGCAAACTCCTCCTTGGGAATACTGATCAGTCTTAGGTTATAGTTTCCTGCATGAAATCTCCCAGAATAACTTCTGGCACATGAATATCTGCCTCATCACCCCGCACACTGTTAAAACCAGGTCTGGTACTACACCTACTGAGATGGCCAAGGCCCTTGGATATGAAACAAAGAAAAGGATACCCAGTGGAGAAAGTCTATTTACTGAAGATAGATTGAAGACAGTGATTTTAGAATGGAAAAGGGAAAACTGATGAGAGCTACATGGACACTGGGAAAGGAGATGGGACGGAAAAGTTTTCTGATGGTAGTCAGGAAGTGAGAAGTCTTCAAGGTATATGAGAGGAATTTTCAGGAGGGAAGTGGGTGATTCACATCTCAACAGTCACTTAAGTCTGGTCAGATTACCATGGGTGGACTGTAGGTAAGACACACGATCACCAGGTAATGGTGAAGGGTGGAAGAGAACAGAATGTACCACTGAATAGGATGGCTGTGGGGAAAGGCTTAGAAAAGACACCCTCTCCTTTCCATGTGAACCATCAGAATTGACATAGGAAGATGAGGAGGGTGGCAGGTCAGTTTAGAAGGTTCTTTAGGGGTACTAAGAAATCATCCCTTTGTCCAACCAGAACATCACGGCCTCCGCCACATTACCCCTCCCACATGAAGCTGTCAGGATGGTGCTTCATGATGTCTAAGGTGCATCTTGACCACCCCAGGGTCTTTTCTCACCCGCCACCCCCACCCAACCCCACCCCATGATGTCAGGCTGATTCCTAGTGATGTCAAGGCCCCTCCCCCTAGGACTACTATTGACTGGGGAGTGGCTAGGTGACCAATCAAAGCTCAGGGGCGTGGCCTGGCCCTATCCCCGGGAGGGTATATACGGGAAGGTCAGGAGGCCTGGGTAGACTACTGGGAAGCGCTGACATGGTGAAGATGACCAGGAAATCACAAGCCTCAAGCACGGTCATTGAACAACCACCTGCAAACATTAAAGGGGAGAAGAAGAGAAAGGACCCTTGTCAACCCAGGTCCGAGGCAGCTTCAAGGTGAGCGACCCACCAAAGCTCCTCCCTGCCTTTCCCTCTACTCCTCCCTCCCGATTCCGGCCCCTGACTCACCCGGCACGAACCCCCCTCAGCCCACGCCCCTTCCCATGAAGTCCCTGTTCCCACCTCTCCTCCACCCTCTTCCCCCAAACCATTGCCCTTCTGTGATCTCCTTGTTGTCCTTGCAGGTGCCCAAGGTAACCAGGAAGGTAAATGACCCCTTTGAGGGACTTTCTGGAGAAAAGCTTCTCTAAAAATGACTACCCCTTCAACTAAACCTAAGGAGGGGAGAGGACCCACATTCGGTCAGGATCACCAGATGAATGAAGAACTCAGTCAAAATGAGCCAGAGAAGGCCCCAGAGAGCAGGGAGAACTCCACTACCCCACGTGTGGTTGTGGGCAGTCAGTAATTTCAGAGTGAGGCTAGAGATCTCCGACCTATCTGTGAAGTCTCCAGAGATTTGGCCACTGGGAAATGGCCAATCATGTAGACAGCAAATTTCACATCAATTGGGTACATGTTGGTGATGAAAATAAAATCAAACACTTATGAAATGGCGGGTTTCTGTGTGTTCTGTGATAGCAGGGAAAGAGAAAAGAAGGAAGAGGAGAGTGGGTGGGAAGGGAGGGAGGCAGGTCCTACAGGGTGAGGTCAGACAGGTCCACAGAGAGCCGGACATGGAGGATAAACACTGGAGCTGGTCTGAAAACTGAAGACAAATTTTTCCCTTAACATGTTATCCCATAGCCAAGGAGGAAAAAGACTTGGCATTTATGCCTATAGGGGTAGTGAGCAAAAACCAGGTGGAGAAAGGTATGATATGTGGGGTGACAACTACACACCCTGAAAAATGGCAGACAATGAATTAATCTGCAGGCCACCTACATTATAATGGTGCTTCTTGCACCCTACCCTGTGATGTAAGCAACTAGTGACTCTCAAAAAAAACCCAAACATCTCACCTTATTAAAAGTTTGTCCAAAAGACTGAAATTATGGTGTTTGGGGAAGTCACATACCCAACACTAATGATGCAATCTTCTCTGTTAGAAACTTGGGGTGGTGCAGTGGGTGAACAAGGGTAGGGCAATGGGAGTGGTTTGCATCCTGTAAAGGGGAGCAGGAAGTAAAGGGGAGCATTGCCGGCAGAGTTTTAATACAAAAATAGAACCATAAGAATGGGCCAAGATGGCAGACTAGAAGTAGCCTACAAAACAGCTCTCAGAAAGTATCAAAAGCGGCAAATAAATATTCACCTTTGGATTGATCCTCTGAGCAAGAGCACTGGGAATCCATGGAGAGGAAGCAGGAGTGGAGAGAAGAAGATAGAAGTGGGCTGAGCCTCTCAGCAGGACCAAAGGTAATTAGGGAAGGCATCCACATGTGGGAAAGGGAAAGAGGAGAAAATCCCATACTCCACGCTTCCCCTGAGGATACTGCAACTGGAGCAGCAGGATGGCCCCTCAACTGCAGCAGGCTTCTGGACTGATACACAGACGTGACTGGAGACTGTGCAGCTGTGTTGTTCTGGAAAGAAGAGACGGCTGGCTTGCAAGCTCTGGACGCTTTGGTAACCCAATCCTGGAACACTACTTTCACCCAGGGGACAGACCTGTGACTGCTGCATCCTCCTTGCCCCTGCCAGGCAGGGATGGAGTGGGGAATCTTGGCACTCATGTGTGCCCTGGTGGCAGAAAACAGGCACCAATGCCACTGCTGCCACTGCTGCCACTGCTGGGGGCCCTGGGTAGAGCTGGAGACCATAGGCCTGAGGCCTGCCATTGTGGCTTAGGCAATCCTGTTCAACTGCACTTCCTGCAGGACCCCGGAGGAGCATGTACCCATAGCTCTTGGCACCTATTATCCACTGTTGGGGCAGCTGGACTAGCACCACCACCACCACCTGACAGGCCCGGGCTAGGATGAAAGCTGGAGCAGCCACTGCCTTTGGATCTGAGCAGATTGCACACCACAGACCTATGCCATCCTGTACAGGCACTCTGGCAACCATGCCCTGTGCACACTCTGCCCCTCCTGCATACCTTGCCCCATAGCTGCCCTGGTCTGTGTGCATGAGTACAACCCTCAGTGGATCTGCTCCATCCCATGTAGGCACCCTGCCTTGTTGGTCTGTTCTTTCTTGGGGTCCTGCTCTGTCCCATGTGTACATTGTGACCCGTTGGTCCATTCTGAACTAGGGGCTGCTCTGCCCCATGCCCTATGGATCTGCCACATCCCACAGGCCCGCTCCAGCCCATGTATCCACTATACCCTGTACCACACCCTGTACGCACCCCACCCTGTGCAGATACCTGCCACTTCAGCCACCCAAGCCTGTATACCATGCCCAAAAGACCTCTTCCATCCTACATGCATACCTATCCTGCTGTCCAGCCCAATCTCAGGTACCCTCTTGGCACCGGGGGCTGGTTCTGTCACAGCAGCCCAGTGACAACTACGGGAACAGGGGAGATGCAGCAGAGCAGCAGTGTTAAAGGCTCACAATGCATCTGCCCCTCTCCTGCATGGTCAAGCTTCTGGAGTAGGACCCAATCCCGCTGTCCAGGAATCTGTCCCTATCTTCACTGAGCAACAGAGGTCCCAGTAGAGGAGAACAGGTGTACCAATTCTGCTATCTGTTTTGAGCTGAGAGAAGTGGACCCAGATGAAAAGGCACCAGCATAAAAACTCTGGCAACATGGAAAAAAACAGGTTGTCTTGACATTCCCCAAAGGATCACAATAATTCTCTAATAATGAACTCCAACCAAAAGGAAATTGTTGAAATGATGGATATGGAATTCAGATTATGGATGGCAAGTAAGATGAATGGAATTGAGTAGCTGGTACAAAACCATCTCAAAGAAACCAAAAAATTAATTCAGGACATGAACAAAAATTTACAAAAGAGATAGATATCATAAGAAAAGAAATAACAAAACTTAAAGAAATGATAGAGTCATTTAGGGAATTTCAAAATATAGCAGAAAGCTTTAAAAACAGATTAGATCAAGCATAACAAAAAATTTCAGAGCTTGAAGACAAGGATTTCGAAGTTACCCAGTCAGTAAAAAATGTAGAAGAAAGAACAATCACTAGGAGAAATATAGGATTATGCAAAATAAACAAATATAAGAATTATAGGTACCCCTGAGGGAGAAGAAGAGAAAACAATAAGCACAGAAAACCTATTTGAGAGAATAATAGAAGAAAACTTCTCTGATATTGCTAGAGGTTTAGATATCCAGATACAAGATGATTATTGAATACTTGGAAGTTTCATAGCAAATAGGACATCACTAAGACATAAAGTCATAAGCCTGACCAAAATCAAAGTGAAGGAGAAAATCCTATAAGCTGCGAGACAAAAGCAACAAATTACTTACAAAGGAAAACCCATCAGACTAACAGTAGACCTTTCAGCAGAGACCTTTCAAGCCATAAGAGACTGGGGTTCCACTTTTAGTCTTTTTAAACAAAATAATTTCTAGCAGAGAATACTGTATCCTAAAAAACTAAGTTTCATAAGTGAAGGAGAAGTCAAGTCTTTCCCAGACAAGAAAACACTAAGGGAGTTTGTTACTACTAGACTCACCATACAGGAAATGCTTAAGAGTGCTCTAAACATGAAATAGAGCAATGAACTCACCAGTGTAAAAACACCAAAAAGTTAAAGCTCACAACGCTTATAAAACTGTAACACAAGGGAGAAAACAAGGCATCTAAGTATCATTTAACATGAAGAACAGAACAGTCTTCACATATCAATATTAATATTGAATGTAAATGGTCATAATGCACCATTTAAAAGATATAGACTGGCTAAATGGATGAAAAAACATGCCCTAAGTATATGCTGTCTCTAAGAAACCCATCTAACTCACAGGGATTCTCGTAGTCTCAAGATAAAGGAATGGAAAAAATGTTCCATGCAAATGGAAACCAAAATTGAGCATGAGTAGCTATTCTCATATCAGATAAAATAGACTTTAAATCAATCACAGTAAGGGGGAAAAAAAGACAAAAAATGACAATGCATATATAATGATAAAGGGAGCAATTTGGCAAGAAGACATGATAATCCAAAATATATATTCTCCTAACAGAGGAACTCCCAGATTCACAAATCAAATACTACCAGATCTAAGAAAAGAAATAAACAGCAAAATCATAACTACTGGGGACTTCAACATTCCACTGACAGAACTGGACATATCATCAAGGTGGAAGATCAAAGAAACACTGGACTTAAATAGAACTCTGGAACAAATGGATCTAACATCTACCAAACATTCTAACCAAAAATTGCAGAATATACATTATTCTCATCAGCACATGGGACATTTTCCAATATATATCATATGTTAGTCCACAAAACAAGTCTCGACAAATTCAGAAAAATGTAAATCATTTCATGTATATTCTCGGATCACACTAAAATAAAATTGGAAATCAACTCCAAGAGGAACTCTCAAATCTACACGAAGTCATGGAAATTAAACAACTTGCTGATGAACAATCCTTGGATCAATGATGACATTAAGGTGACAGTCAAAAAATTTTTCAAACTGAGCAACAATCATGACACAAGCATCCAAAATCTTTGGAATAGAGTAAAAGCAATGTTAAGAGGGAAGTTCATAGCCTTAAATGATTACATCAAAAAGACAGAAAGATCACAAATTAACAACTTAATGTCACACCTCAAGGAACTAGAAGAAGAAGAACAAACTAAATCCAAAGGTAGCATAAGAAAAGAAATAACAAGGCTCAAAGCAGAACAAAACAAAATGGAAACAAAAAAATAATACAAAAGATCGACACAACAAAAAGTTTGTTTTTTTTAAAGATAAACGAAATTGTTAGCCCTCTACCTAGATTAACTGTAAATAGAAGAGAAAGACCCAAATAAGCTCAATCAGAAATGAGAAAGAGACAGTACAACTGACACCACAGATTTACAAAATATCATCCATGACTACTATGAAAACCTCTATGCACACAAACTAGAAAATCTAGAGGAAATGGATAAATTTTTGGAAACTCACAACCTCCCAAGCTTGAATCAGGAAGAAACAAGAGTCCTGAACAGACCAATAATGAGCAATGAGATTAAAACAATAATAAAAACTCTCCCCCTGCCCAATAAAAGCCTTGCACCACACAGATTCTCAGCTGAAATCTACCAAACCTATAAAGAAGAATTGGCACCCACTGTACTGAATTATTTCATAACATCAAGGAGAGAATCCTCCCCAACTCACTCTACAAAGCCAAAATCAGCCTGATACCAAAGACAGGAAGGACACAACAAAAAAAGGAAACTACAGACCAATATCCCTTATAAACATAGATGCAATAATCGTAAAGAAAATACTAGGAAACCAAATTCAACAGCACATCAAAAAAAAAAATTATCCACAATGATCAAGTGGGCTTCATCCTAGGATGCAATGGTTCAACATATGCAAATGAATAAATGTGATTCATAACACAAACAAATTAGAAACAAATACCATATGATCACCTCAACAGATACAGAAAAAGCAATTGATAAAAACCCTCATAAAAACCCTCAGCAAACTAGGCATAGAAGGAATATACCTCAAAATAATACAAGCCATATATGATGAACCCACAGCCAACATCATACTGAATGGGGAAAAGCTGAAAGCATCCCCTGTAAGAACTGGAAAAAGACAAGGATGTCCATTGCCACCACTTCTATTCAACATAGTACTGGAAGTACTAGCCAGAGCAATCAGACAAGAGAAAGAAATAAAGGATAACCAAATTGGGAAAGAAGAGATCAAAATATCCCTGTTTGCCAAGAATATTATTTTAAAACTAGAAAACCCTAAAAACTCCACAAAAAGATTCCTATAATTGAAAATAAATTCAGCAAAGTTTCAGGTTACACAGATCAATAGTATTTCTATATGCTAATAACAGTCAATCTGAGAGTCAAATCAAGAACTCAACAGCATTTACAGTAATTACAAAGAAAATAAAATACCTAGTAATGTACTTAACCAAAGAGGTGAAAGATCTCTACAAGGAGAATTACAAAACACTGACAAAAGAAATCAAAGATGACACAAATGGGAAAACATCCCCTGTTCATGGGTTTGAAGAATCAACATTGTTAAAATGTCCATACTGTCCAAAGTGATTTACAGAGTCAGTGTAATTCCCATCAAAATTCCAATGTTGTTTCTTTCAGATGTAGACAAAATAATCATAAATTTCATGTGGAACCAAAAAAGATCTGAAATATCCAAAATAATCCTAAGCAAAAAGAACAAATCTAGAGGCATCACATTACCTGACTTCAAACTATACTACAAGGCTATAGTAACAAATACAACATGGTACTGGTATAAAGGTAGACAAATAGACCAATGAAAAAGAATAAAGAATCCATAAATAAAACCATAAACTATGACCAATTGATTTTTGACAATGCAGACAAAAACATACACTGAGTAAAGAAGCCTTATTCAACAAATGTTGCTGGGAAAACTGGATTAACCACATGCAGAAGAATGAAATTTGATCCCTTTCTCTCACCATATACAAAAATTAACTCAAGATGGATTAAAGACTTAAAGGTAAGACCTGACACCATAAAAATTCTAGAAGAAAACATAGGAAAAACTCTTCTAGACCTGGGCCTAGGCAAAGAATTTATGAGTAACACCCCAAAAGGAAATACAGCAACAATAAAAATAAATAAATGGGCCTTAATTAAACTAAAAAAGTTCTGCACAGTAAAGGAAACAATCAATGGAGTAAATGGACAACCTACAGAATGCAAGAAAATATTCACATACTATACACCTGACAAAGGGCTAATATCCAGAATCTTCAAAGAACTCAAGAAAAAAATAAAATAATCCCATCAAAAAGTAGGCAAAAGGCATGAACAGACTCTTCTCAAAAGAAGATAGACAAATGGCCAACAAACATACAAAACAGTGCTCAACATTACTAATTATCAGGGAAATACAAACTTAAACCACAATGAGATACCACCTTACACCTGTCAAAATCACCATCACCAAAAAGTCAGCAGACAATAGATGTTGGTGTGGTTGTGGTGAAAAGGGAATGCTTAAACACTGTTAGTGGGAATGTAAACTTGTACAACCACCATGAAAAGCGGTATGGAGATCCCTCAAAGAACTAAAAGTAGACCTACCATTTGATCCAGCAATCCACTACTGGGTACCTACCCAAAGGAAGTCATTTTTATAAAAATGATACCTGCACCCAAATATTTATCGCAGCATAGTTGACAATAGCAAAGATATTGAATCAACCTAAGTATCCATCAGTTGATGAGTAGATAAAGAAAATGTGGTATGTGTGTACTACTCAGCCATAAAAATGAATGAAATAATGTCTTTTGCAGCAATTTGGGTGGAACTGGAGACCATTGTCCAAAATGAACTATCTCAGAAATGGAAAAACAGACACCACATGTTCTCACTTTTAAGTGGGAGCTAAATGGAAGATACATATGGTCATAAAGAGCAGTAATGGACATTGGAAACTAAGAAGGCGGGAGTGTGGGGCAGTGTGGAATAAAAACCTACCTATTGAGCACAAAGTACACTATTATGGTGGCAGGTACACTGAAAGCCCTGACTTCAGCATGATACAATTTATCCATGTAACAAAAAACATGTATACCTTATAAATTTTTGAAATTAAAAAAATAGAAACAAGAAAATCCAGTCCTGGTTTTATTACACCTTCATTCTTTTGCATTTTAAATAATTTCCAATGGCAGTGATTAAATATTCTTCCTCCTCAAAAATTTCTTTTGTTGATATAAGTTCTAAAGTTTGCTATGATTTATGATGTGTGTGTATGTATATATGTAATGAACTTCACATTATCACATTTTTAGTGCTTATCCTTTAAAAATCATTGTAGTAAGTTTCTAATTCATCTGAAATTGCTTGAGATCACTGTTTCAGTGTAATCCCAGTCTGTAATTCCTGTGATAATGGAGAGCATGCACATATCCTATGTTTAAAAAATAGATTCTAAACAAACAATGATAACACAAAGACAGTAAATGTTGGCACACTGTATTAACTTGTTTTTATTTATATCTAAATCAGTGAAACCGCTATGTCTTCAAGTACACAAATATTTCCTCCTGCTATATCTAATTTACTGCTAATCTCATCAAATGTATTTGTCATCATCAACAATAATTTTAATCTCTATTAGTACAAGTTAGGTCTCTTTTATGTTTTCCAGTATTCTGCTAAACTTTTTGAACGTATAGAATTCAGTTATAATAACTATTTTAATGTTCTTGTATACTAAAATCTGTCATGTTGGGGTTAGTTTCCATTTTTCAGGATAGATTTTTTTACATGTCATTTTTAATTGTAAATTAAGGTTTTAAAAAATTTCTACTTTGTCTTAGCCTGCTCCAGCTGCTATACAAAAATGCCATAAACCGGATGGCTAATATACAACAGAAATTTATTTCTCACAGTTATGGAGGCTGGGGAGTCCAAGATCAAGGCACCAGCAGATTTGGTGTCTAGTGAGGGCCCTCTTCCTTGTTCATAATTGGCTGTTTTCTTGCTGTGTCCTCACATGATCAAAGGGGCAAGGTGTCTCTCTTTTATAAGGGCACATATCCCATTCATGAGGGCTCCACTCTCATGACCTAATCACTTCCTGAAGGCCCCATTTCCTAATACCATCACCTTAGATGTTAGGATTTCAATGTATGAATCTTAGGGCGGCACACACAGTCAGTAAATTGCACTTACCTTAGTGAGGTTAAACAGTTTTAATATAGTTAAGGGATAGTTTTATATTTTCTTATGAATTGTCTGCTCATGTCTCTTTCAGATTTTTCTGTGAAATTTTGTGTCCTTCGTCCAAATTTTTTTCTAAATCTTTACATATTAGGAATATTAGCCTTCTAAGCTACAAATATTTATAGCACTTTCCACTATAAATATATATTTCCAGTTTGTCAGTTGTCTTTTCATTTATTTAATGGTGTGTTTTTATTTCCTTTTAAAAATTTGAAACAACATGGTGTATCTTGAGTGAGTAAGCAACCATTGGACATCAGGAAGTAAGTGCTGCACAGGACACCCTGGGAAATCCCACCTTGTTGAACTGTTGTGTGCTCAGGTGTGTTCTATGAGCTGGCTGAACTTGCTAGTCAATTAAGAACCTAAGGTCTGGGGTGAACTCCACCATGCCTTTCCTTCAGGTCCATAAACCCAAATGAGGGACCCTCTGCCGGGGGAGCTATATGGACAGGGCTTGATCACATAGCATCTTCTCCAGGAAGCTGGAAGTTTGTTATAGCCAGGGCTGACTTCATAACCACGCAACCTATGCACTCACACAGAATCCCATGCTTAGAATGGGTCTATGTACTTATACTTTAATGCTCTGGTGTAGGAGTCCTGAAATATGTAATAGTTTTTTAACAGGACCCACTCATTTTACATTAGTCTTGCAAGTTATATAATCACTTTTGTTGTCACCCTCAGGCCTCTGGAATCAGGATTTCTGTGGTGAGTTCTATACTTCTAAGTAAAAAGGCTTGAGTCCCATCACAGTACTACTTCCCAGCTGCAAACAATTCTGTGACCCTCTCCTCCTATTTCATGGGAAACACATAAAGACGTAGACATCAAAAAGTGTATGTTTCTCAGGAACTCTTTCCGGCAGGTCCTGGTGCTGGCCTGCTTCTGCTTCCAACTCTGGCCTGTATGCAAAACCAAGGCACCAGGTGCTGGAACCTCCTGTCTGCATCTGGAAAAGTCATATGGAACTCGTTCTTTCACTTGCCAATTGAACCCATATCTTGAGACCCAGGGCAGCCCAGCAAGTATGGGATGCCTTTTGGAGTTGAAATTCTTGAATACTATTTGTCCCGACCCACGGAACCGAGTTATTCGTGGGTACCTGGGAGGAAGGGGTGGGAAATGAGAAAGGCAAGACACAAGAAATGGAGACAAGATAGGAGTCTGATCAAGTCTCGTTTATTGGTAGTAGGGCAGAGGCTTAAACAAGGCAGAAAGAGGAAGTAGTTAGGCGGTACTTTCCAAGGTGGAAGTTACCATGGAGATTCCCATGGGCGGGCCGTCCAAGAGTTACGTCACACTGGGTAAATGGAAACTTACAAGCTCTTTTCGCAGGCTTCTGCAAATGTGCGGGCTTGGTTGGCCATTTTAGGTAATCAGGCAGATCCATATGGCTCGCGGCCATCCTGAATAAGCGGCTGCCGGGCCTCATGGCTCCCGACATATGTGTATCTGTTACAGATTTAACTATTATATAATCACTTATAGTTTAAACTGTATTTTTTACATGCTTTTATTGAGGTATAATTAATGAGCATTAAATTGCACATATCTGAAATATACAGATTTATACATTTTGATGTATATATTCACCCATGAAATCACCACCACAATTGAATAATAAAGATGTACATCACTGCCAAAAGTTTCCTTTTGCCACTTT
>CAUYSK010015373.1:0-10461 GCA_963575035.1 Avahi laniger | reverse complement strand
CACAGCAACCTCAGACTCCTGGGCTCAAGCAATCCTACTGCCTCAGCCTCCCAAGTAGCTGGGACTGCAGGCATGTGCCACCATGCCCGGCTAATTTTTTCTATATATTTTTAGCTGTTCAATTAATTTCTTTCTATTTTTAGTAGAGACGGGGTCTCGCTCTTGCTCAGGCTGATCTCAACCTCCTGAGCTCAAGCAATCCGCCTGTCTCGGCCTCCCAGAGAGCTAGGATTACAGGCGAGAGCCACTGCGCCCGGCCTGTAGTACCTAATTTAAAGTAAAAGGAACTAAACTTTTTTTCCTCACTTTTGATTCTTTTATATTCTTCATCAGCTAGTTGAAGATTCCCAGCCCTAACTTAACGCCCACAAATATGAGTTTAAAACACTCACAGGGAGTCATCCTTGCTACTAAGAAACACTGTACATCTTGTAGAGAGTATCTAATCCAGAGAGGCTAAATTATATCCATTATGCTCTATCATGGCTACTTGGTAAATGCTGCTAAGGAATATCTTAGTCATATTTGACAAGTGTAACATTTCAGTGGTGTTTCCATACCAACGTGAAGGATATACAGGCTTTCCTCAGAAAAAGACCTTTATAGAAAGCTCTGAAATGTGTTATGTCTAAATCTTCTCTGAGAAAAATATATCCTAGAGCTGGAAGGAAATGATATCCTAAAGACATTGTATTGAACTTTTCCAGAAGATATCAGCAGTATTTGATAAGCCACAATATAAAAAATTTGGGTATAATTGAAACCTGACAATTTTAGAGCTGGTTGTTGATTCTACCACTTGTAAATTCGGTAGTCTGACCACACCTGAGTATTTAAAATTTTTAAAAAGTTGCTTAACAACCTTAACATGAGGTGAAGTAAGAGCATGTATTAAAAAAGGTCAATTAAAAGTCGGCACCAGAAAGTCTGCCTCTCTGCTGTTCTGCTGAGAGATTCGCATGGAGACCCTGCCATTAGCTGCCACATGTCAAGACTCACTACCATTAACTCTGATGGACGTCAACTCCTTTTCTCAGTGTGTAGCTACTAGAAGACAATTTTTGGACTGCACATTTGCGAGGATCCAGTGTAAGACTGATGAGTTAGAAGACATTAGGAGCATATAAGAATATCAAATAAAAAACAGCAGACACGAATTTCTTTAGCAATATCCTTGAAATTATGTTAGTGCAAAAATATGTGCTGACTTAACTGAGATTTAGATGTGTGCTAAAAATAAATCTGCATAGTTAGGATTTAAATTATAAATCAACAGTTACTGAACCTTTTAGAAAGTTGTAAGGTCAGTAGCTTTATTTTTCTTTATGTAGGATAAATCAAAATACCAAAATTTAAGCAACAAATCATATTTACACTAGACATTCTTACTCTGAGGAGAAATAATTAGGAAAAAAATATTTCATTCATATAGATAGAAAACTCTTTTTACCTAAGGTGGTATTTTATTTGAATACTTGAAAGGATGTCATAAAGAATCTTATGAATTCGACTTTGGGCAATTTATAATCCTTCGATTAGCTGCTGGTTGTCTTATTTCTTCCCTACATTTTGTTGAATTCATATAGATTCTGATATTTTGTTATTTCCATTCTTATTCTATATTTTATTACCTATTTTTTTCATTAGCTCTTATAAAATCTCCTCTATGTAGGTTTTCTTAAAATTTCTTATGCATGGTGCACTTCAGAATGCAAGAGGCAGAGAGTCAAATAGAATGAGCACAATCTTTGAAGTCAGACAGAACTAGGCCTGAATCTCAACTGTACCACTTACTACCGATGTGATCTTAGGCAGGTCACTTAATTTATCGGAGCCTCAGTTTCTTTATATTATAATATTGGGACAAAGGCAGTTACCTTACACATTTGTTGGGAGCATTCTAGATAGCACATTCAAAGCACAGAGCTCTCACGTGGTGGCTGGTGGTATCAATCTGTCCCACTTTGGCTTGTATCATCACTATCAGGCAAGACCACATGGCCTGAAGGACGGGTCCAATAGCTTGGAGTCTTCTCCAGACTTGATTCCGATTCTGGTTGTTTTTAGGGTAACCAACCATCTTGATTTTTCTGGGACAGGGATAGGGGGCCATTCCTAGGATGTGGACTTTCAGGGCTAAAACTGGGAATGTACTGGGCAAACAGCTGGGAATAGTGGGTCACTCTAGATATTTTGTTTATATATTATTGAGGATGAAAAGCAAATTTTTGCAACAATGTATATGTTTCTTCTGAGGGTGACATGGACCTAAGCCTAGAGGTTTTACAAGAAAAAGAACCATTCGAACTGAGTGTCATGAGAATTATATTTCACTACCTTCTGTACATTGCAGGAAAAAGTCCTTGCCCCTGGAGGAAGGGGCCTTAATCTAGCTGCCTACCTTGAAAATGAAACCAACCAGGAATGAAATGCAGTTGCAAACAAAGCCAAGCAACTGAGTAGCGATCATTGCAGCAGTTAGCTGATAAGTGAGACTTTAAAATGTGATTTATCTTAGTTCATGCCCCCTAAATTGGTGTGTGATTCTCCAGTTTCCACTTGTAACTAAGAGGTGAAAAGTTTTGTTATTTTAAATGTTAATATTCTATACTTTGACCTACTGAACGCTGATCTATCACATACTTGGAAACCAGAAATTAAAGCGAGGAATGGCTTTCTGTATCCCAAAGCTCCTCATATATCCTGGTGTTCAAGGCCTGAATTATGTAACCTCTTTGACTAGATGACTTTTTTTCTTTTACAGTACTGAATATTATCCTAATTACTTTCAGCAGGAATATGCTTCTTTTGCTTTCTTGGCTCAGAGTCTCATTAGCATGTAAAGATAATTTTCCCTCCCAAACTGCTTTGCTAGCTCATTAGCAAGTTTAGCGATGCTACATACAGCTGGTATGAAGATAACTAGGTCAGATTGCTTGGTAAGTCCCTTGAGCAGCCCAGAAAGAGCCCTTTTAGTTAATGTTTATGTGCATGTTTATAGAAAAGGGAGAGATAATTTGGTGAATAGCTTTGACTCTATTTTAACCTCAGATACAATCTTTATCTTAAAAAAAAAATGAGATCTAAAATGTATTCCAAGATCCAAAGATACACTGAATATTCAATCACTTCTAGCATTTTTAGGTTTTTGGATTGACCATATTCCAGTGGTTCTCAACCCGGCTATACCTTAGAATCATTGGTAGTCGGGGTAAAGGATGGAGGTGGGGGGCATTTAAAGAATACTGTCATCTAGGTGTCCGTCTCAGATCAATTAAATATGAATTTCTGTGGATGGAGCCAAGCATTTGAATTTTTTAAAAGATCCCTATATGCTTATTTTTTTTGAGACAGAGTCTCACTCTGTCACCCTGACTACAGTGCAGGGGCATCAGCCTAGCTCACAGCAACCTCAAACTCCTCAGCTCAAACAATCCTCCTGCCTCAGCCTCCAGACTAGCTGGGACTACAGGTGCATCCACCACACCCGGCTAATTTTTTCTATTTTTTTTTAGAGACTGGGTCTCACTTCTGCTCAGGCTGATCTCAAACTCCTGACCTCAAGCAATTCTCCTGCCTTGGCCTCCTAATATACTCTTTCTAACAGCTATGTGGATCAAAAAATTCAAAGGACAAATAGTTCCAGAGTATCAGGCAATGTGTAGCACCTTCAACATAATTATATTGAGAACAGAGCCTACATTCTATTTTAGGTGTTCTCTTTTCACTCTCCTCGGAGCCCTCTTACCTGCCCTTCTAGTGTGAAGTATGTGCACGCTTACATCTTCCTCTTTTGTGGGTGTGATAAATGTAGGTCCGCACAGGGCCAGCATATGGAAAAGACGAAATGCTTATTTTTATTTCTCCCAAACGATTTTTCCCAGGAAAAGCCCTGCTTGGACCCACATTGGAACTTGGGAGGATGTGCTTCTTACACAGGAAAGCTGGGAATCTAGGCTCCCTTCCTTGGATTTTTATTGCCTAGTAGTGAGGAACCTAGCAGGAATCATTCTCACAGGAATAAGGAGAAACTAAAATCTTAGGGATGGGTTTGCTAAGAGAGAAAGAGGGAAAAGGAAGGAATAGCAAAATATAGAAAACGGTAATATAAAAAGCCGGTTTTGCTTTCTCCTCTCCCAAATAAACAACAACAAACAACCAATTTCAATAATTAATAGCTTGAGGGAAAGCTAAATTATTTTAGGACTGAATGTAAAAGACTGCAATGTAACATATAAGTCACCTAAGCCCATGAAAATGACAAGAAGATGAAATGACAGCATGCTCAAATTATTAGACGGATATCCAGGTCTTGTAAATCCCCAATACAGGAAATAATAGCAAGTAACAGAACAGACCTGCCATCTGGCTAGCCCCAGAAGGCTTTTCACATTTTCTAAGGTCCAAGAGTAGTGGTGATAGGAAGTGGGACAATGGAAGAGGGCGTGGAAGGAAGGAAAAAGAATTAAAAACAGATTCTAAAAGTACTTGAGGGCAGCAATATAGGGTAGTTAATACACTGAAAACTAAATTTAGGACAATGTTAACAAGGGTTTTGGTTTTATTGGGTTTTTGTTCCCTTTAAAACACACACACACACACACACACACACACACATTCATGGTCAGACTTGAATATAAACAACAACAAAAACTAAAACTAAAAAATAATAATAAATAAAATACACACTTTCACACACACAACAGGTGCTAGCTGATAGGGGAAGGGAGGAATAAGGCACCATTCCTACTCTCAGGGAGCTAACTCCCTTATTAGAAAGCTTATTTTTGTGTAGAAGAAATATAGAATAATCTTAAAACAATATAAACCATTTAAGTGAGGTCTTATTTTTATATTGTTTAATTTTCTGATTATGAAATGATAATGCCTGGTATGAAGTTAGGAGTCAAATAATAGTAAATAAAGGAAAGTTACAATCACCGCCTCATCCCAGAGTTCTTCCTACTGTCAGTTCTGATGGCCTCCTCCCTGTCATCTGCAATCTCTCTCTCGGTGCTGGATTCTTTTTCTCAGTCCACAGGTGTTGTCAGTTGTCCCCATCTCAGTTTCATCATCACGACAGTGGGGATAATTGCACCTACCACTTATGGTTGTTGTGCAATAAATGAGTTAATCTAGGTGAAATGCTTAGAACCATACTCAGCAGGTAGTAAATATCATACAAGTGTTGTTATTTTTAAATTATTATTAAAAAAAACAAAAAACCTCAAAAGAATCATGTTCTCCTCTAACCACTGTCTTAGCTTTTCCCATTCCTTAGCTCCCGACCTCTGCTGACGCTTCTTTCTTCTCCCCGCCATTGCAATTGTGTTTCTGCCGTGGCCTTGCAGAAGTTGCTAAACTACAATTAATCTCTTACTCGGGTGTTTTCCCATTTCAGTTGAATCTCCATAGTCACATCCACTTCTTCCCAGCCCCACAGAGCTGATCAGTTTGGTGCCAGATCTGCTCCTTTTCATCTTGACTGGAAGTACAAACCCAATCTTTGGAAACAGAGTCTAAGCTCTGACACCTCTTCTCAAACTTTACCATTAAACATTTAGGTCAAAGCCTTTCTGTGTGTCTGTCTACCCAGACCTAATTGATTCCTGGTGTGTACTTTCTTTATAGTGTTTATCATTATCTGCCTTGCACTTGATCATTGTGTGTCTGTCTTCCTACTGGACAGGTGGACAGTGACCTATCGTGTTTACCTTTGTAACTCAAGAGCCTGTTTCACGAATGTTGGTCGAATTGAGTTGAAGTCCTGGAGATATTGCTTAAGGTACTTACTGTGTACTATCCTGTGTTTTAATGATTTAGGTCCATGTCTACCCTCCTCTCCTGTATTTTAAGGTTCTTGAGAGTTGGAAATTTGCCTTCTTCAGTTTTGATTACTATGGAGTGTTCAAAACTATGCCCTGAATTTAATAGGCGCTCCCTAAATATTTCTGAAATAATAATTACCTTTGTAGAGCACTTTATGCTTTATAAAGTTCTCCCACATGGATTAACCCATTGAATCTCACAATAGGCCTCTCAGGGAAGTCCTCATTTGGCAGAAAAGGAAACAGTCTCAGTGCTGCTATGAGACTAATGAAAGGACATGCATTGATGGAGCAAGGGCTCAAGTCCAGATTTTCTGATTTTATTATAGATGCCCCTGCTTTCTCTATACTCTTCTGACTGTGAAACTGAATGTAGCATCTTTTCATGTAAACAGTCTTTCCTGGGAGTGATCAGAATGGAGGCTAGCTCTCTGGAGGTACTAGGGGAACTTTGTGGAAGAAGTGGGGCTTGCTTGAGAAGGGCTTGGGAGCATTGGGCATGCAGTATGATAGAAGATGAGTGATTTTTTAGATGATATGATACATGAAGAGACAAGTCTTGTATTAAAATTAATTTCACTATTTCTCATTTGAGAAAACATCAGCAGAAAGTGTTTCATTTTCAAAGGCAGCACATGAATTGCAACTGTACAAATTACAGTTGAATTTGCAGCCAGTATAACTCCGGACCAGAGTAATAGGAATGAATACGGTGGGCTCTACAGGCAACACAGCAAAGCCCTGAGACTTTTCTTAATCTCTCAATTTTTTAAAAAAGTCTTTTTATGGTTATTTATAATCCAACAAGGATCAACTAACTTATTGGCTTTTTTTTTTCTTTTTAAATAACTACTTACAATAGCATACCAACAATTTATCATTTAGCCTCTGGATATAACATCAAAGTTATTTATTTCTTGGCTTCTGTATTTGTAGTATATATATATGGGCAACTTTATTATGGTACAAATCTGTAGCCAAAAGACATTTCCCAATATTGTACCAAGAGACAGATTTCTCCTGGTTACTTCTGTGATTCTTGTAATAACATTTTACACATTCAACAGTGTCCTGTCAGATAACAAAGCTTAAAAGAATATCTACAGCAATGAAAGCCTTGTGGGGCTGCAATTTCTCTACATCTGCTTCTGAAACCAGCCCTGTGTAGTAGGTTATGCTTGGAGAGGCCAATAATTCTAGGTCATTTATTCTTTTATTGCTTCTTTACTATTATGTTCTACTCCACTGAAGAGGTTTTAGGAAATACACCATGGGCATGCTGATTTCCATTTGAGTTGTTCCAGCTACACTCTGCATTTTTCCCTGTCTCCATTTTCAGCTCCACTTGAGAGCTCATTTCACTGTTCAGAGCAACTTCAATTTCAAGTCTTTTCCCTGCACATAACACGTCTCCCATTCTTGACACCTTACCTTCGTTCTTGCAGCCTGAAGCCATCACTCAGTATATGCCCAGGATTCTCTTGGATCTTTATTTTTTTAAGTAATGTATACTTTATCAGCTTTTCCCCCAAGGGAAACTTACCTGCTTATGCTACTGACCCTTCCTAGCACCTGACTTTAGACAAGCTTAGTAGCCTATTGCTAGTGTTAATAGAAAAATATTGTAATTTAAGTGGTAACAAGTAACTTTTTATGTCCCAGTGAAGATGTCTTTCCTCTTTTCCCTTGGCACTGGCATCAGGGCACTTGGCTTTCCTATGTCCTGATGGAATCTTCAAACTGAGAATCCTTTGTAGACAACAAAAAGGTTCTCCTAGAACTGGGTCATTCTGTAATTGAAATCCTTATTTGCAGATTTCTCATTGCAGCAAATGGATTGTTAATTTGATTTTCAGTGACAAAATATTGACGGGAAAGGTAGACTAGTCTAAGAAGTCATAAACATTGTCAGGCCTATTATTTATTTATTTACCAAATGTAATTTAATAATATCAATTTTCCCAACCTCTGGGTTAACATTGACACACAAATAATATTTTCAGAAAGATAAGTCATGCTTTAAACATAATTACACTCCATGAATGTTCATGCCTCTGAGTCTTTGCTCACATTGTTCCAACTGCCCACTAACCCTTTCTGCCTTTCTCTGCCTGTAAAAGATGATTTATTCCTGAGGGTCAGGCTAAAAGGTCAAGTTCTCTGTGAAATGCTTCTGAATCCTTCCGGAGAGTACCAGTTACTTGTGCCTTTCTGTCCCTAGAACACTTTTGTCTGTGGTTCTATTAATACTTTCTTTTGAGTGTTTCTTTTAGTCCATTTGAAGTGTGTTTCACAGTTTTGAGGGGGTGTGTGTATCCCTCCTTCTTTGAGGACAGAGAAGGCATTATTTGGCTCTGAAAATCTCCTTAGCAGCTGGCACTGTGCTTTAAATATGGTGTTGGTTGAAGTTTTGATTGACTAGAAATATACAAAATGATTGCAGCAGGTAATAAAGGAGGTATGGGATATGGGAGAGATTATAATCAAGGTCCCTAATCTGTTAGAGTTTAGAATCTGAGACACATTTTGATATAGCTAGAACCACAGGGAAATGGAGAAAAAAAATACCACAAATACATAAAAATTTAACAAATGCCATTATAAATTGAATCAATAATAAAGAATTTATATAAGGGCTGGGACACTGAAACAGGAATAATCCCTGTACATGTGACATTTTAATGAGAAATCTTTACCACTGCTTTTTGTAGCATTTAGCAAGCCACTAGCGAGGTAACACTTGGACATAGCTTGCTCAATTAGGGCATGAAATTGGTGACTGGTACAAGGGGCAAATCTCATCAACTTTTCAAGTTCTTCAGCTTGAGAGTTTGTGAACAAAAGAAAATAATAGTGAACAATTAGATGCAGAGTAAAATGAATAATGTACTTAACTGTGTGTGTCTGTGTGTGTGAGTGTGCGTGTTCATACTCAGAAAATGACAAGTTATAGAAAGAACATCAGTTTCACTGTCAGAGAAGCCCAAGCCTGGTTTTGGCCTGCCGTTTGGAGTTTCCCTTAGCAAGTTATTTAACATCTTAGAGCCTCACTTGCCTCACCTATAAATAAAATGGCAATAGTAGTAAGTTGTGTAGATTAAAGGAGATAATGTTTTTCTGTTTTTTAACGTGAAGTACAGTTCCTGACATAGTGGAGGTGTTCCTTTTTCCATTTCTTCCTTATATTGCTCTTTTAGAAAAAGTCCTTAAAATCCTAGGGAAGCCCTTGACCAGGACAGACTGGGATAACACCAGTCTAGATCCTGCCGCTCCTCTGTCCCCATCCTGGTACTTCCTGTTCACTTTGTTCCTGCTGGTCCACCCTGGACTGACCAATCCCTGGAATCCCTATGAGTGTGCTAATGGCTTGTAATGGCTCTGAGTTCAGTCTTTAAGGACAAAGGCTCTTTATCACCTGCCCACGTGTAAGTTGCTTCTGCTATTCCTGGCATTAGCCATGGTTTCAGAGACATTTGATTTGAAGGAACGGTAGGAGGTAGGACTCTCCTGTGGTTGCCCTTTGGTGCCACAGGAATGTCTACACATGCCTTTGAGGCTTTGTGGTTCATTGGTTGGCTGTGAGTTTACAGTCCCACATGGCTTTGGGTGAGAAAAATAACATCTTTCGAAAACCAAGACCTGCTGGAAGAATCTCTCCCAGTTACTCAAATGTCTCTTTCTCTATAGTTGTTTTCTCTCTTGAGGTTACATCAGTTAGAATTAAAATCTGCAGTCTTTACTTCAAGTCAAAGTCCTTACACCTCGGCTTTCCTACCTATTTTGTATGTGTTAAACGATTGCATTCAAATCTTGTGACAGCAAATGCATAAGTGCTTTACGTGACATGCATTTAAGGAAGTTTTAAAATGTAAGCCCACAGCTTGTACATAGAAAAGGGACTGGAAGAAAACATTCTAAAATGTTAATAGTGAGTTGTCTCCAGGTGGTAAAACTATGAGTGATTTTTTTCTTTTTTCTATTTTCTATTTTTCTAAAATGTTCACAGATTACTTCAAAAACGAAGAAACCAATTATATTTATGTATACATATATTTAAAACTAAGTTGCAAAAGTTGCTTAATAAAAGGACTCATCAAAAGGCAGTGGTCATGGTGTATGCAAAGTGTTTTGCGAGCAGCCGTTTCACTGGTTCTCCAGTGATTTTTGGAGTTGCTTTTTCTTTGTATCTGTTCAGGACTCAGTCAGTAGACTGGGTATCTCTTTTGTCACCAAGAAATCATGAACTCATGCAGGTCTCTTCATCTAAGTTTCTTTACCAGGAAAACAGAACAGTCACATCTGTCTTCCTGGATTCTTGTGAAGTACAAATGAGATTATGATGATTATGAGATTACATTCTTTTTTTTTTTTTGGACTAATTTTTAAGCATTTTCTTCTTCTTTTTTTTTTATTTCAGCATAATATGGGGGTACAGATGTTTAGGTTACGTGTGTTGCCTTTGCTCCCCCTCCCCCCCCTCAGTCCAGGTTTTAAATATGTCCATCCTATTGCGTGGTGCGCGTTGGACTCTTTGTGTATGCATATGATGTTGTTTACACTGCTGGGCACTGCATTGCAGGACTTGGGGCAAATGAAAGTGGGAGATGGGTGATAATGAAAGGAAGCTGGGATG
>CAUYSK010015372.1:0-12236 GCA_963575035.1 Avahi laniger | reverse complement strand
AAAAAAAAAAAAAAAGAAAAAAAAGTTTCTAAAATACTGTGATTGTAATTATATTAAATATTTAGAAAAAAGGTTGGAACAAAATATGCAATAATGCTAGTAGTAATTGTATGTTGATATTAAAATTGTTAGTGATTTTTTTCTTCTCTAAATTTTTATTAGATACATCACTTGCCTATTACTGACCTCAAAATGTGATAGTTTATTATTGTATAATGCTGATGTTTTCCCCCAGATTTAGTGAATAACTTGGTTCTTATCCACACGTGATGGTTGTTGACTTTGATCTTATCAATTCCTTCAGGTTGTATCTGGAGGTGTTGCAAGTAACTTATATATCCGCAAAGCTCTGGAAATTGTAACAAATGCGACACAATGCACTTTGTTGTGTCCTCCTCCCAGACTGTGCACTGATAATGGCATTATGATTGCATGGTAAGCCACAGGATTTATGTGTTTCACTCATAATTGTGTAAATATTAATTGCCATTTCATCATAGTAAATCTTCTTCCTCCTTTAAATCTTGAAGCTATTGATTTTATTTTAATGATTCTTATTTAGGAATGGTATTGAAAGATTACGTGCTGGCTTGGGCATTTTACACAACGTAGAAGGCATCCGCTATGAACCAAAGTACGTGTTACCATTCATGATCTTTACGCAAGTTACATTATAAAAGTTAAAACCTGGATTTTGCTTTTATATATGAGGTTTTCATTGACATTGTGGTGATACTTGTAGGAAAGTTACATTAATTTCTTTCATGAACCTAGTTGAGGTTGATACCTTGTAAGAAATATTTTTGCTACAGTATCAAATTAATTTTGGCAAATCATAAGTGAGTTAGAAAGAGGTCACGGGTAGGGGGTGATGAATTCCATCCTCTGGGACCAGAATAGAAACCATGTCCACAGCCTGGACTTCTGCAATGTCAAGAAGATCCCAGGACCAGCTGGTATGCTGGGAAGTTTAAGGAAAACATGCAGAAAGCATTCAGCTGTGAGAGTGGGTTGTGATTATGCTCCCTGAGAATTGGCCAAAAGATAGCTGTTTCCTGCAAGCCTTATTTCCTCTCCCAGATCAAAGTTTCAAGGAATAGCACAGTTTTTCAATTTACTATCAAGTTCTGGTCTAAATTAATTCTGAATACTAAAGGACAATTGTGTTTCATAATCTAACATAATTCTATTTTGAACATTGTTTCATTGGATGTTTTAAAACTTTTCAGCATTATAGTCTGTAACTACACACTTTTGCTACATGAACCACAGACTGTTAATGCTGATTATGAACAAACAAACTTGAGTCAGTAATATCAGAAGGAATCCCATTGATAGCCTAGCTTCAAATAGAGTATATATCATCTGATCCAGTTGTGCCCACTTGTGGCAGTGTTGAGGCTGAATGATAGCTTTTCCCAGGTTGGAGTTCAGTCAAAGCCTTATCTTGAGCAAGAAGGTAGAAAAGTAGAAATCTGAAGCAAAAATTATTTACTGAAGAGGAACAGAAAAAGAAGGTAGGAACTATGACCTATCTGGCCAGTAATGGTGAAGGAAAGTAGGGAAGGGGAAAGCTAGCTTTTGAAACCTCAAGAAGACCTACAGAATCCTGGGAAATTTCTAAGACATCAGTGGACACAGGTTTGACTTTAGCTGTGTGGTAAGAATGTTTTTACCTTTTTTAGCTTTACAGAAAATTATAGGACTTTTTTTGTTATTTTTTATTTCATTTTAAGTTTTAAACTTATTTATAATATTTGAGAGCAGTAGAACTATTTCTTTCAAAAACATCTCAAAATTTAGATTTCTTATTAATGAAACTAGCTTTCATTATCCTGGCCTGAGGTCCCACTATATTTGTATATATTTAAGAATTGTCACCACATTTGATAAATTATAGATTAGATATTTACACCGTTTGTCAGAATTCTAAGCAAACAGTCTGTGGAACTAGTGATGGATAATGAAGCAAATATTTGAAATAATATGATTTGTCCAATTGTGATGCAGATGTCCTCTTGGAGTAGATATATCAAAAGAAGTTGGAGAAGCTGCCATAAAAGTACCACGATTAAAAATGAAGATATGATTTTTGCTTTTCAAAAAAATCCCTAAAGGTAGTATTAATGTTAAAATTAAGTTTTGATTTTTTTGTGTATCAAATTGTGGAAGATATATAGTATTAATTATTCATCAAGACTGTCTTTTGTTATTCCTCTGCTTATGTTTGATGTTTAACCTGCCACCTGCATTCTGAGATACGATAATATGTTATAGTCTTACAAGGGAGCATGGTTTTTTTATTATCAAAAACCAAAGTAAAATATTTTGTGGGGAAAGGATGGACTGATGCTGACGGCTGGAAAGAAAACCTTGGATCTTGGAAGAAGTACAGTGATTCTGTTGAATACTGACCCCATATCTTACAGGCCTAGGTCTTTCTCCTCTTTTTCAGATCACGATAGGAGAAGCTATTTTTTGACTCCTAGTGAAACAGGAGCCTGACTTCTGTAATGAGAGAGCAATTTTAGAAAGGTAGCCAGATCAATGTTGTATCAAACCAGAGAATTCCAAATTGAAACAAAAGGTGACTTTCTATAACAAAAATATATGTTATTCATTTTTAAATTTATGTTATTAGGTATCCTCTCTGGAATAAATGGGATGTCTATATATTTTTTAAAGTCCATCTAATTTGAGATTTAAAAAATTTGATATGAATAATCCCTCAAGTATGTATTATACTCTTTAGTTTACCACATACATTCACATACATTATAAGTTGTATTTAATCAGATGAACATAAATGAGATGAAAAAGTAGGGAATTTTTTGGATAATTTTTTTTAATCTGAAAGTTTATATTGCAGATATCACAAGTTTATCACTTTATTTCTGCCTAGATTAAAATAACTGAATGTACTGTCCTTTGAATATAAGGACAGTGCTACTGACTATTTAATGTCCTTGAGAGATTTTACCAGTAAAGGTTTATATTACATCGTCTATACTGGACCAGGGTGTTAACTTTCTAATCAGTGACTTGCATTATTGAGAAACTTGGGGTTAAGGATAAAAATATAGAATGGGAAACATTTCCTATTTTAATTCTACTTTAAGGTGATTTCCCTTTTGGGAAGTTTCACAGGTAATTCTTTTTTAGGATTGTGGTCATAGAGCATTACTTTATGATCATCCATTTTATCCTAGAAATAGAAAATGGAATTATATATGAGGGAACATATGGAAATAGTCAATATTTATAAAGCTTTGCATTTTTTTTTTTGAGACAGTCTTATTCTGTTACCCTGGGTAGAGTGTAGTGGCATCATCATAGCTGACTGCAACCTCCAACTCCAGGGCTCAAGTGATCCTCCTGCCTCAGCCTCCTGAGTAGCTGGGATTGCAGGTGTGCACCACGACGCCCGGCTAATTTTTCTATTTTTAGTAGAGACAGGGTCTCGCTCTTGCTCAGGCTGATCTCAAACTCCTGAGCTCAAGTGATCCTCTTACCTTGTCCTCCCAGAATGCTAGGATTACAGGCGTGAGCCACCATGCCTGGCCAGCTTTGCATTTTTAATGTGAAATTGCTATATAGGTTTGATAGAATTCGTTAGTACACATCATTTAAAAGAAACTATTAATATTAGATTGTGAATTCACATTTTACATTTGGATTTGCATTCTGTATCTGTGAATCTGAATTCGCAGAGAAGAAGTGTAATTATTTCCTGTGGCTTTTATAATGAGAGTACATATAAACTATGGAAGAAAATTTATTAAAATTTTCCCCACTATCACAAATATTATAAAATAGGGATAGCTATGATCTAAGTTTTTAAAATTTCAAAGTGTAAGACTCATTCCAGGTTTTATAATCATATAAATAAGGGAACCTACAGATAAAGAAAATGGGCAAGTTCTGGAAGCCTTCCATACCTAGGCCTTTCAGTATTTATTTAACCATAAGGTAGGGAAAAGGAAAGAAGGAAGGGAAGGGAGAGAGAGAGAAATAAGGAAAAGAAAAGTAAGGGAGAACATTGAACTCTAAATTGGTGAACATATGTGCCAAAGTTATCTTAAAGTACACTAGGAGGCAGGTAAATGGTTGAAATCCTCTGTGTCTTAAGAGTTTTTACATTTTCAGAAGCTTAATATTAATATTTCCATTAATATGAATTCTCATCCTTAATGGTACTGAATAAGTGACATAATTTCTCATCATCTGAATTATTTGTCCCTTCCTAGTATAAAATATGCCATATAAAATATGGGTATTTTCTATATTTTAGTCCATCCACCAGAAAGTTGTGACTCAAAGGAATTGAGATAATTTAGAATTAAATTTGAAAGTTAAAGAGAATTCTTACTTTGCAGTGGTTAAGAACACAGGCTATGGACTGACAGAGAGTCCTAAGAACATGTAGTTACCATCATCACCGTCCTTACTGTTGTGTTAAGGTATGTTGGGAAGAATAACTGTTAATTAATATGTATGTTTAATGCTTACTGCAGTCCAGGTAGAGAATGGATTATAGCAAGACCGTCGGACTGTATGGAGGCAATTGAGCAAAGTGGATGAAGAAGAAGCAGGGCTTTAAAGAACACAGAAACCTAGCTTACTTTTGTATAACATCTCTCTGCAGCTGTAAGCTAGGAGAAGCAGACATACACAAAAACTTGGCACATATTGGAAACAGTGTTCTTTGAGCAAAGACATCATATGATTCTAAGCCACAAAGAATATTATCCATCCGGCTGCGAACCAAAGACATTCTCTATGAATATGGAAGGCTAGGTGTAGTGGCTCAGGCCTGGTAACCCCAGCTACTTGGGAGGCTGAGGCAGGGGATCACTTGAGGCCAGGAGTTTGAGATCACCCTGGGCAACATAGCAAGACCCTATTTCTAAAATAATAAATAGATAGAGAGAAAGAAAGAGAAGAAGGAAGGAAAGAAGGAAGGAGGGAAGGGAAGGGGAAATAGATGAGGAAAGGGAAAAAGGAAAGAGAAAGGGATGAATACTGCTAGCCACATCTTTTAGCCATACTTATGTACTTTGATGGGCAATGATTTCAGATTTTATTTTTAAATAAGGATGCACAGTTTAGGTTTTGGAAGCCTGGTGCATTTGTAATATTTATTATTAAATATCTTGAAGTATTACAGTGAGTGTTAACATGTGGGCCACTTTGAATCAGACTACTTTAGCTCAGCTTACCAACTTAAAAATATTTCTAACTCTTGAGATATACACACACACACCACACACACACACACACACACACACACACAAACACACACTAGTTATACCGCACATGTCAGTTGAAAATTTTAGTAAGTTTAAGTGCAGACATTGTATTACAGAAATCCTACTTTTTTTTGAAACCATAACTCTGACCTGATATTAAATTCTAATAGATATACAAAGGAAAATCTATTTAGTATCAATATCAAGAACTTCCATTCAAAAAGATTGCTCAGTTATGTTTATTTTACTATAATTAAAATAAAATTTTAAAAGATTGCTCAGGACTAAAATGCTTTTATTAGCCTTCAGGAGGTTCTGGGTTGGCTTTCTGTACATGCTTCCCAAGTTGGTTCAAAGACACTATTCTTGGTCTTGATACATTTATGATATCTGATGTAATTGCAGATGAAAAAGAAAAAATATTATGGGAAACCTTGGTCTTTTTTGTTGCTTTGAAGATTCCCATGAAGTCAGTTACAGGAGGTATTAAAGTCAAAGAATCTCTTGGTTGAATTTTAGATTTTGATTTTCTTCGGTGTTCTTTCCCTAAAAATCAAAGAGCTGCAATTAAATGTCTCTTAAGCCTAAGAGCGCTAAGTATAGTCTCATTACTTCCAGTTCTGTATAGTTCTATTTTCTTTTCTTTTCTTCTTTTTTTTTCCGAAGTAGAGTTTCACTCTGTTGCCCTGGCTAGAGTGCAGTGGCATCCTCATAGCCCACTACAACCTTACAACCTCAAAATTCCTGGGTTCAAGCAATCCTCCTGCCTCAGCCTCCCAAGAAGCTGGGACTACAGGCACATGCCACTGTGCCCAGCTAATTTTTCTATTTTTAGTAGAAATGGGGGTCTCAGTCTTGCTCAGGCTGGTCTCGAACTCCTGACCTCTCAGAGATCCTCCAGCCTTAGCCTCCCAGAGTGTTAGGATTACCAGCGTGAGCCACTGTGCCCAGCCTCTGTTTTCTTTACATAATGAAAACATACTAAGAGAACAGATCAGTAGCTTCCAGACTTTTGTCAGAGACCAAAAATTTATGGAGACCACTATATGATTTGCTAACTTTTTATTATGCGCTAATAAAAGAACAAATGCTAACTACTTTAAACATTCTTTTGTAAAATAAAGGATATTTTAACACCAAAATAAATTGTAAAGGGCATTATCTCAAAATGATGGACTTCACATTTAATGAAATGAATTTTATCACAAACTCACTACATTGTCCTTATTTTTTCTTATTTTACCACAAATCTGCAAAAACATTATCAGACCATTACTGGTACACAGATTATTGTTTAGAAACCAGTATTTAAGTGAAGAAGAGTGAGACTGAGTTTTTTCTTTGATATAAGTTACTTACATGAAAGAAGCTATACAAAAAAATGGATATTCTTCTATCCATAATATTCAGAAATATAGCCTCTACATATAATTAACTTCCCTCAGGTGTTCCCTGAATAAATGAAGTTCTTTCCTCTCCTTTTACTGACTCTCTGTTCTCTCCCTGTCTGTTTGTGACCCCAGCAAACTGATCTTGATTTCTGAATGGTTCTATCCTTGATTTTGATAACATACCAAGTAAAACTGATTTGGATCCTACCCTAAGCATGTATCAACAAGCACTAAGCATATGCATGAAATAATAAGTTATTTTATTCTCCATTATATGTCTAATAGGAAGGAATAAATAATATTATAAGCTCTGGACCCTGATCTCTGCAGACCTAGTGCACTCAAATGTCATCTACCAAGTATGTACAAAACTGTACAGAATATCAATAGAAAAAAATGTAGTCTTTGCCCTAAGAAGTTATAGGTAGACAAATTGTACAAGAAATAATAGCAAGACCATTATTTAAATCATACTTATGTTTTGTTTAAATAATGACATTTCTGTGCTCATAGCTTGAGAAAAAGCAAAGAGGGATCTCTGTCAAGTGATATTATTAGGGAAGACCTTAAAAGAAATGATTAACATGGGCTTGTAAATAGGAAGATATTTAGGTATATACGAAAGAAATGTTTACAGTTAAACCTTTTTTTTGGTAGACTCTACATTTTGAATTTTTAGAGAAGGAACAAAGAATTATAAAGTGTCAGCGCTAGAAGTGACCACAGAAATAAAAGAAAAATATATTACCTTTTTTAAAGACAGGAATTATGGATGGTCCTCCATTCTTCTCCAGACTAAAAGGAAAACATTTTTATCAAATAATAAAATAAACTAAGATATAGTTCACCCAGAAAAAATATGTGACAAAATATATGAAGACTTATTCCAGGTACCATGTTCAATGCCTGATGGCCTAATTCATATATGTTACCTGTATTAATTATGCATGCTACCTACAGGTATTTTGTATTTAGTCACTCATTCACTTCAAACATTTGGACCATTAAATCTGCTTGAAATGAACAGGGGAAGCTTTATGGAAGAAGAGACACTTTGGCTGGGTTTTGAAGAAAATACTTCTGAAAAAGGGACATATTTTTCTAATTCCCACAAAGTTGCCATATGGGCTAGTGACTATGTAAAATGCTACTTACATTATTTATCCTAAATTAATTTTTTCAGCCAATGAAAAAATACTTAACATTGCCAATTATAACAATTATAATTTAGGTTCCCTGGCTTATTATATAAAATTAGGTAAATCAGTTTTGGATTTTCGATTTTTCAAAGAATTATTAAAGTGACTCTAAAGATGTACTTATTCTCTGTACTTAAAATTGTTTTATGTAAACATGATACACTACTGGGTCCTATTCCATTATCATCCAGTTAATAATATATCTTAAGTAGTTCTATTTCCTATATATGAATATCCCCACTTGCAAAGAAGACTTGTAATTCACCTACGTCTACAGAAAAAGAGAAAATATGTCCATAGTAAAGAGATTCTCCTCTCCTCCCTTTTTTCAGAGACTTAGGTTCATGATGAAACTGCAACATTGAGGCAACTGAGTAAATGCCTGGCAAACTTCACTGTAACTCCAACCACTGAGTCTGATTTTCCACCCTAGGAGTTTAGTCTTGCTTTGGATCAAGTCCAGAAGACCCATTTGATGCCAAAGTCATGTTGGTGTTGCTTTTGTCTCAGAACTCTCAAATGTACCCCTAGTCTACTAAAAAATGGCTTCCTGGATCAGATGTGGAGGCAACAAGACTCCCAAAAACTTTTCTAAAGTGTGAATAATTCTGGCCAGATAGTTGTGTTCTTGTCTATACCTACAAGACTGGTGCTGAGGTGAAATTAAAACAGGCTTTGGCAGTGGACATTGAGAATGAAATTTATCCTGCAGTATACAAGAGATAAATTCATATCAAAGATAGTTCTCATTGTTTGATCTTTCTTAAACTTCCTTAAAATTTCCTCTATCAATTATTTCACTACTGCAACTTTAAATATAGGCACAATACCTTAAGGAAGGAAGTCCCACTGTTTGTTGCATTTGAAATTCCTTTAAAAATGCTGGGTTAATACTTGCATCTCTGCTGATATTATTTGTTAAACGAAGGAACTGATTAGGTTTATTCCTGCATTCCTTTAATAGGATGCGGAAAGCATTTGCATTGTAAGTTAGGTAGCCAAGAGCGCAGGAGCAAGCTGCTCGAACCTAAATGAAGAAAAAAACAATTCTTTCTTAACTAAATATGCTTTGTTCTGTTAGGGCCTAGAGACCATAGGCAGCAAATAACCAGCCATTAGCTTCCGTATTAAGCTTGCTTGCTTGCTTGCTTAAGAGAGTGGAAAGTTTCCAGCTGACCCTTAGTGACCTCGAACCTGCTATCTCGCCTTCGTTAGGGCACCTAAGAATGAAGGAAGAAAACGGTGCCTTTCACACAGGTGTCCACGAGATATAATAGTAACCTGGGCCAAAGGGTCGGAGCGCCCCGGAGCACTGAGCGGCCCAGCAGTGCTTCCTGCGTGGAAGATGATATGGCTTGGATAATGAGATCTCAAATGTATTTTAGCTAAGATTAATGTTGTTATACCTGCTTCAAAGTAAAGTTGCAGCTGTGACTTGTAACTCCTATGGAACTCATCTAAGAAAAGGGGAGAATTCCCAAAACCTCCCAGACCATGTCAGCCCAAGATAAGATTGTACCATGGTTAGGACTAACGCTTTTTTTTGCTTCTGTAACTGTGCTTATGCAAGCAATTAGATGATTTATCGGTGTGTGGTTTTTGTCTTTAAAGGAGCTGGCCTCTCCTGGCTCGGGACTGCTCTCTGTGCAGCTGTCTGTGGCGGTGCAGAGGGTAGTCGCTGGCCAGCTAATAAAGACTCACAATTTGGCTCGGTTTCGGTCTTAAGTGGTCTTTTCTCGCACTTCAAACCATAACAGTTCTTAAAATGTCTAACCCAGTGCTCTAATTAGCTACTTCACAGGAAAGTCTCCGTAGATATGTATGTAAACTGATGGGAATCTATGGATAGAAGCATAGTCATATTTTTAGAGGGCTGTCAACTGCCATTGATTGCTAGTGGTTGTTATCTCTTAACTGCATTTTAGAATCATCCAGCATGTTAAAAAAAAAAAAAACACCAATTAATTCAAAACCTCTTGGTAGAAAATGGGGGCATTTGTATTTTTTTTTTTTAAGTGTGACAGTTGATTCTAATATGCAGCCAGAGTAAGAACCTTTTGAGTTTGAACTACGGCAGTGGAACGCAACCTTGGTTGTACATTGGAATCACCTGGATAACTTTAACAATTATGCCTGGGTTCTTCCCCTAGAAACTATTGTTTAATTATTTTGGGGTATAGCCTGGCATAGGGAATTTTCCAAAACTGCTCAGGTGAATGTAATAGGAAACCAAGAAAGAGACTTTAGGATAACAAGTAGGCTAAAAATAGCCACTTAGGAAAGCAACTCAGTTTTCCACTGGTAAAAACAAAAAAAGAAACACAACTATCAGGCCACAGGACTCTAAAGTAGTGCTTTCTTTGAAGGAAGTGCCCTCTGCCTGTCACCCTGAACTAATTAGAGGTTGTCCATATGATTAATTAAAATATACTGCTGGGTAGTTGTTAGGGAATCTGATAGTTGGTAGCATAAAAAATTTCATAGAACAAATATAAACCAGGCAGGCCCATGCAGGGTACCAGAAAGTTAACATACTGGTTTTTACATTGGCATCTGGCTTCTCATTATGCCCTTGAAAATCCTGGACCTGAGTTCAGCTGTTGGAAACTTGTTAAAAATGCAAATTCCAGGGCCCAGCTGAGATGTATTGGATCAGAAACTCTGGGAATGGGGCTGAGCAATCTAACAAGCCCCCCAGGCGACTCTTAAAGTTGGATTAACACTGCTTTACACCTTAGGGGAAAACAGTGGGGGAACACTCAGAGGCAAACCACTGCTATGGCCAGCATGGCCTCTTTCACACAGCTCACTTCTAACCCTGCTTGGCAGATAAGGAAAACTATTGTGTGGATTCTACTTTCATTCATTCCAAATTATAGAAATAATTTGGTGAGATCACAGAGTCACCAGTGTTTGTTAGATAAAGTATAAACATTTTAATTATAAATTTCTGTATTGTCAACGTACAAATTGTAGATTGCATCTTAATTCCAGCATTAAGATGGCTCTTACTCCATAGGGTTTTTATTTCTTAATTCAGAGACTAATTTGAACAGATATTTCTTTTTAAATATTTAATTATAATTGGTTTGTACTATTTTTGTAATTAAAATCCTAATTTTGTCTTAGAGTTCAAGCAAAGGTACACTTTTTATGGGAATCAGAATTTTGGATAGCAGATACGACTAATTGATACTAGAAAAATCATCAAATTTTAAGTTAGTAACATGAGCTATATAACATAGCCAATCAGTAGAGAAATTAGCCCACAGAGTGAGAGACAGGCAGATTATGTTTTTAATGTATTCAATTTTAGAATTAGTTTTCTTTGTTTTTACCTCTTCTATTCCTGAGTACAAATGGTAGCAGAGACGTTGGATTATTCGTAATGTGGTAAATGCTTCTGGAATACCACTTCTAGATTGAGCCAAGCTAGCTATTAAATTTCCTATAAATTAAACAAGAAAAATGCTTGTGTTATTTAACTGATATAAACTGATTTGTTTGTACATAGCATTAGAAAAGGTGTGCACCACAAAACATCTCTGTTAATGAAGCAGCGCTGAGAAAAGGCATGTATATGTAAACTTTCCTCAAAATTATGGTTTGGTTTTCTGTCACAAACAGTAAAAAGTATATAGGTTTATGTAAGAGTGGGAAAATTTGAAAATTAGAGATTTTATTCCTCCCATGGCTTCAGAATATATTTTAAGGTTTTCAGAGTTTTTTTAAAAAAATGACTATGACCTATAATGATTGAATTACTATAAGAAAATTTAATACGTTCTTTTTGCAGTTCAAATTGTTACAGTAGAATTGACTGGGAATAGACCGAGAGGCACACGGAAGTATAGCAAAACAGGTTATATTGCCTCGGTGTGCTCAGAGGGGACTTGCCACCAAATTCTGAGCCCTGAATGAAGGATGTAGCAGTCTTTTATACACTTTGCTTAGGGAGGGAGTGGGGCACAGTTACAATGAGGTTATCTTTAGTGGGGGCAGGGTCTTGAGCCACCTTGGAGCCTGCAAGCAGTTTGTAGAGGCAACAGTGACAGCTGTTGGGGGAAATAGCAAGGGTGGAGACTTGTCAGTGGAATTTTCCACTTCAAAATGGCTTTAAGAGCTTAATGGTATTTTAAAATTAAGCAATGTATTACTTATTGAAGTTTAAAATCATTGAATTTCTTATCATAAAAAGAAATGTTTTGGGATTAAAAATAATAAAATGTCCCAGTAATTAAATGTGCAGATACCAACTTAATGCTATTTCATTCATATCCATGTTTAAAGATATAAATGTTTTTATATTTGTGTGTGGATACTTCATTGATATATGAACTGAGTTTTGTTCTCCATGTATTTTTTCCTGGCCTCCATTGTAAGCCAAGAAATTCTTT
>CAUYSK010015368.1:0-13896 GCA_963575035.1 Avahi laniger | reverse complement strand
TGTTTGTAGGGGAGAATTGGCTGGCTATCATCCTCTCTCCTATGAATTATTTTTTCCTCTTTTTGAAATTTTAATAACTGCTGTTCGTCCATCTTGCTTCCACAGCTCTCTGATGCTTTTAAAATGATGTAGTCAATTTTTCTTAATCGTTACAGTGAGAGTATGTCCTGCCTTGACCTGCCTATACCCTTCTCAGAAGTAGTTCTCAGCTCACTTTTCAGCTGTATCAGTATCTCTCATGTGTAATGATGCATAGCGTAGGAGAGTTTGCATTTTAAAGATAAATATGTCCTGTATTTACTAAGTTTAATAACAAGATGCAGCTCAAGACAGGTCAAATGAAGAGATGCATACGGCAAGGTCTGGGAGGGGTGTGAGCAGCTTCCCTGCCCTCTGCAGGCAGGCCACCCTGGCAGTATCTCAATATATTCACCGACCTCGACAATATAGAAAAATGTGGGGGTTTTTTCCCCATTTGACACAAAAAATGCAATTTTAAAATATTATAGTGAGCTATGATTAGTACAAGGTGCTGTGATTCACCAATGAGAGGCAAGAGTACTAATGACAAGAATAGAACCATGAGGCAAAAGGACATGGAAAGGTGAGTTGACAGGGATAGAAGAAAGAGCAGAACATTCTTGGAGCTAGAATTTAAGGTGGAGCAGATTATATTATCTTTGGATGCCTGCTAAAGGCTGGGCAATGGAAAGAGAGAATCATCCATGATTTCGTTATCTGCTTCACAAGGTTGTCCTGGACCCATTCAGTGGTCAGGTTTTTCTTTCTCTTTGATCAAACCTTTCTCAATGCAATTATAAATTCTCCAATGCAGACCATTTCTTATCTGCAGCAATGATACCTAGTATATATCTACTATATTCCAAAAGAAGGAAGGCAGGCAAGCTGGCTCTTCTCTGTGGGGGCATTCTAATCTTACGTAGTTTTTCTCAGTGAGTTTCATTTCTCCTCTGCCACTAGAGGGAAATGTCAACATTGTTTGCTTCCTATAGCCAGAGGAAATCTTCCTAAAGAAGAGTTTCTGCCCCCACCCTGAAGTGCTTCTTTCTGTTGAACAGCACTCAGCATGAATCACATTTTCAAACTTCTTCCAGCTAGCTCTTGAAAAACAAAGAGGCATCTTAATAATGTGTGAAATGTCATGAACTAACTCATATGTCTGCTGTTGATAGTTCTCATTCTTTTCTCTTTTTATTCCTTAGAAACCAAATCCTATGGCAGCTGCTCTCCCTGCACCCAAACACACACACACACACACACACACACACACACACACATACACACACACACACACACACACACACACCCGCACACTCACACACACTCACACCTCACATCCCCACATCACAGGCTAACAAGAAGTTATTTTCTCCTTGTGTACTTTATTCTCTTTTCAAAAACAAGACTAGGAGCTCTGAGGAAAAGAACGGAAATCTTCTTTCCCAGTTATTCTTCCTAAAAATGAAAAAACTTTAAAATACATGTAAAAATCTGTTAAATTTTGAGAGAATGTGTTAGGGCTCTCTGGAGGAGAGAATTTTAGGAGATGGTGGGGGGAGAGAGAGAGAGATTTATAAGGAATTGGCTCATATAATTATGAAGGCTGACAAGTCCCAAGATCTGCAGGCAGCAAGCTGGGAACCCAGGGGAGCCGATGTTTCAGTTGGACTTGTGAGTCCGAAGAACCACGTCCTGGTTCAAAGCAGCTGGGCAAGAGGAGTTCCCCTCCACGCACAGGAGGCTCAGCCTTCTTGTTCTGTGTAGGCCTTCAACTGACTGGGGGAGGCTCACCCCACCAGGAGGGAGATCTTCACTCAGTCTACTAATTCGAATGTTAATCTCATCCGAAAACGCCCTCACAGACACACCCAGAACAATGTTTGACTAAATGTCTGGGGACCCCATGGCCCTGTCAAGTTGACGCATGAAATTAACCATCACAGAACCTTCAATTCTTTAAGAATTATACTGTGCTGTATCTGGGACACTGTTTGCAGAAAGAATAGTAGAAATGATCTTTCTCAAACAAAAGGGATCTGTACTGTTCAAGATTGAGCTCAACTGTCTGGACCCTTCCCCCAACCCTAGCATCATCAGGCCCCCCAGGACAATGACAGCGATTCCCCTTTCAGTATAGCGGGTGGTGCTTGGTGGGACATACACCCCCAGGCAGAATTGTTAGGTGACCAGATGTCTCAGGGCAAGACAACCTTGGAGTTCATAGCTCTGAAAGGTAGATGGTCCCAAATATATGTTTTAGAGGTGATTGTTTTCAAGATAAACTGCAGAAGATGTCTCCTTACTTTGCGAGGTTCTGTTCTGTATTGAGAGGCATCTGACTACCTTATATCTGAAATTTGGTAACAATAAATAAAACATAAAACATAAATTTAGGAATGAGAAACTAGCATATTAATAGAAAACTGGAATCGAAGTAGAAGCATCGTTACCAGGGTGGGCAGGGAGAGAGGGGGAGATGTTTGTCAAAGTATACAAAATTTCAGTTATACGGAGAAATAAGAGGTCTGTTGAACAACATGGTGACTATAGTTAATCACAATGTATTGCATACTTAAAAATTGCTAAGAGAGTAGATTTTAAATGTTCTCACTGCAAATAACTGATAAGAATGTGAGGCAATGCATATGCTAATTAGCTTGATTTAGCCATTCCATAGTGTACATATTTCAAAACATTATATTGTACACCGTAACTATTATATATACAATTTTGTTTGTCAATGAGATAAATAAGTATATAAATAATAAGATAAGTAGAGGCAGACAAAAGAGAACATATTGCTGGTAAGTAAGCCAACATTGCACTAGAGACCTGAAGGAGGGAAATACCAGAATAGGTTGCCATGTTCACTTTTTTTTCCTGCCATTAATGCATGTTTACTGTTTGCTATATGCTAGCCTAAATTTATATGCATTATTTTAATCTTAATAACCACTTTATAAAGTAGGTACTACTGTTATCACTTGGGGACTGAGGCTTAGATATATTAAGGCAACTTGAATAATGTTCCATAATTTGGAGACCTGAGATCTTAAATCAATTTACCTGTTCCCAAGAGCTGTGTTCCTATTGCTATGGTATGTTGCCTTGTATTTACAAAGAAAGTTTTTGGATATAAATTAAAAGGCTGTCTGACTATACTATCAAAGTGCTCCCAACTGAATCTCTTTGGAGAAGCATTCTTTTTACTCCAGTGGGTACAGCTGTAGAATGGGAAAGTCAAGCCAACATTTCCAGTGCTGTTCCACCCTACAACTTTCTTATCAAGGCTTCACTTATGAAATGGTCAAAGTAATCAGTTACCTAACTTCTCAATCTCAGTTTTCTAATCCATAGAATAGGCTTAATGCCTACCACTAATTGGATTGTTATTAGGTGAAAATGAGATAATTTATGTAAAATTCTAGTACAGTTCCTTTCTCTACTGGCCCATACACATCCCAATGTATACTTCCTCAGCCAAGCTACATTAGACAACCTGCAAGTAAGTTGTATGGAATTCCCGTGGTATCCAATCAAAACTCATATTTCTGAGAGCCCATTAAAGTTCCAAGGGCTCTCCATTTAGGTTTAGATACTTCCTAGGAGAGGATCCACTCAGTAAATAGCATGTTCTAGGAAATGAAAAACTAGAACAAAATTCTATCTGTGTCTTAAAACACTGCTTTGTTCTTCCCTGCCTATCCTGCCTACTGCTGGTTGGTCTCTCACAACTAACATTAAGGTCCTTTACTTTACCTTTTGGTGGTGATTTTTTAAGGATCTAGCTCTAAAGACGGAAATTCCCAACTTGGAAGGTGTCATTATTTCCTGTCATTGCTGTTCCATTTTAGGGTGCTCTGAAACTTCACATGCAAATATTGTTTTCAAACATTTAGATCTTGAATTCAAAACAACTAAAATGAATGTTGTCTAAATATATTCTAATCTTTGAAAACATTATGGCAATCTGCCCACATTTCTGATAATTGAAAACATCCTAGTATATTGCAACACCATTCCAACTCATTGCTTTGGATCTCAGCCAAAGAAAGTCTCTCACCATTCAGCATTGCGAAATGACAACTGACTTTTGGTCAGCAAGAAAAATACATGTCCACAAAGAATTTTATTAGACTCTTAATCATAGGCTATCTATGGAATTGCTGATGTTCCCAATGAAGTAGAAATTTATACAGTAGACTTTTCTTTAACTAATGATGATAGGAACTTCTGAGTACTTCGGCCTTGCTTTCATTGGAATTCTTCTTTCTGTCTTTCTCTGTTTTCCTTATGTGATCTAAAAGTGAGAATCAAACTTTTTAGAAGATTATTTCTCCTAGAAACCTATGGGAAAATCTGTATTTGGTGAGAGTGGAGGTAGGATTATACATTTGTTTGACCTGAATGGGGTCGTTGTACCTTGATCCGAGGAACATATCTGATGAGTCCACAACAGAATGAATTTCTGGTGGGGAGTACAAATCAGGGGGTGTCCTTGAACAGGGCCCAGGTACAGAGGTGTCAGGCTGGACACTGGACAAAGTTTCCTGCCTTCTTCAAACTGCAGCAGAGCATTTAAACTATTAAATCCTTGTAGTGGGAGTTAGATGGATCAGCTCAGGTGATGCAGAAGCGGACCCTGAGACAGGGATTTTTATGAAGGCGATTTATCATGGAAGTGCACTCAGCAGTGGATTAGGCAGGGGTGGAAAACAAGGATACAGTCTCAGCTGTGACTAACTTCAGCCTGTGTCTCACAGAGAATTCTGGAGCATGAATTCTACCACAAAGTTAGTTTCACTTTGAGACAAGGGAGATGGTACCATATATGCCCTGTCAGTTACAGATGGCTGGCCACCTGGGGGGAGGTGGATTCTCTCTGAGGACAGTTCTGTAGATAAGAAGGGCTATCGTGAAGATTTTCAGAAGTAACACCTCCAGCAACCCAGCATCACTGAGGATGGCTAAGAGACCATGGTAGTGAACTGAATAGCTGGGGAATAAACCCAAAAGAAAAGCACTCCTCTCTCAAAACAGAGATCTCCAGCTACTTATAAGCAGTAAACTGGTGGCTCAAGGGCCAGAGAGAGATTTGGTTGCCCACAATGTGTGAAAAGCAATTTGTTTGAATTAGTTGCTATTAAAATACTGGGAGGTTAACATTAACATCTTAGTGTCTGGTTTATCTCCAAACCCCAAACTATCTGGCGATACCTGGCTTGTGTTGGTGTTTTAAGTCATGAACTGCCATGCTTCAAACACTTCCTGAGCTATGCAGCTTAATGTTCTGTTAGTAGCAAGAGAGCATATCCGGATGTGCTAGCATGATGCGCTTGTTGTATGCACACTCTGAAAGAAATACAAATATGAGTAATAGAGTGAACCATAAGACGACTGAAATTCTATCCTTTTTACAGGGTTGCTTACTAGCCTAAAATGTCATTGAGAGAATATTGCCCCTTCCAAATTCAACTTTCCTATAAATTCTTGTGTTAACTATTTCTTTTTGGTAACATAATCTTTTTTTAGGTTAAAAACCAAACACAATAAAACTTTACCCTTTCTTATATCAAAGAAGTTCATATAATTAATGTGCAAAAAGTGTGTGTCTGAGACAATAGAATGCAACTTAAAGACAGCAATGTGAATATAAGGATTATGTGGGATAAAATACTTAGTCAACTACAAAAGGCGTATCTTATAAACAAGGCTTAATTTATGACTAGATGACATGCTTCTGTAAAATGCATCTATGTATTAAAAAAACTTTCCCTAGAATCAAAAGTGTTTACAGACGACAATTTTATTAACATGTCTGTCTTACTTAGTTTGATCTGCTATTAATATAACAAAATACCACATACTGGGTGGCTTATAAAAAGCAGAAATTTATTTCTTGTGGTTCTGGAGGCTGCAAGTTTGAGATTAGGGTGCCAGGATGGTTGGGTTCTGGTGAGAAATTGGATCAAACTAAATATTTTCTTATAGGGACACTCATCTATAGGTAAATATGTATACAAATATATTATTTAATTTGCTCTTTCCTGATAAAATTATGACTTTGGGAAACTCATTTGTCAAGGAAGAATATGACCCAAAAATATGACCCACTTTCATATACTGAAATTAGTCTCTACCCCACCATCCTGGGAAAGTGAAATGTCCCCAAGTTAGGGATTTGAAGGCTAAATTACAAAAATGGTTTTCTGATTTCAGACTTTTTCAAAATGAGCTAAAATTGTTCAAGTTGTTATTCATAATTACTATTATTGGTGTCAGTGCAGAGCTGACAAAACAGTGCCCTGAATATAGAAACCATTGTGAAAATTCTATTTGGAATAACTTATGTTTGTGTTGGCTATTGTTACAATGAATAAAACATAATATCATTTCCAGTTAAAAATACCAGGCTGAATTGTATGTATTGCATACCACAAAGTGCATGCAATGCAAGATCTGACATGCTGGGGATTCTGGTTCCTAATCAAAGAAATCAATTACAAAGTTAAAAATTACACACACACACACACACACAGAATTTGAAATAGGATATTCAATGTCATGGAATGCCCACTGTAGGTCAGCAAAAATAGATACAGATTAGGCAAAGGATTTGGCCTGCTCTGACACGCTTCATTTATTTGTGTTGGCTGCCTGGTCCCTCTGGGCATCTGAGTTGCAATATCTGGTCCAATTTGTGTGTCTATTATGGTAGCACCAAGGTTCTTTGATTAGTCATATATACTTATAAACTGCCTTAGGTTCTTCTGGAAAGAGATGGGCAGATGGATGGATGGGTGGATGAAGAAACAGATAAATAGCAGGAATGAATCTCAATCCATGCTTAAGATGTGCAGTATTACAAATTGTTTGCATTTTTATTTACTTCATTAGTATTTTAAGCTCACAATTCCACCCTAGAAAGGGAAATTTATGCTCAGTTCATATAAGATTTCTTCCCCTTTTCTGCAGGGCTCTGGCTCTGTTCTTAAGAGTTTACACTATACCCCAGGGTTGCTGGACATATCTGGTTCCCATATCATTGGTTCTCACAGATTTTCACTGAGACCCCAGGGTTCAGTCTGCTTCTCTGTCATTAGCCTATGCCTGCCACTGCTGAACTGCCTATACCTCTTGTGTAAAGGCCAGTAGACTTTCAGGCTCTGGGCCTCCTCTTTGGCATGGGGACCCTTTTTCTGTTGCCAAAGCATCCTGGGATGTGTTAATCTTGTGGGTTGTCTCACCCACTCACTCAATATTGGGTGAGCATCTACTCAGCATTACTATGTGCAAAGAAGTAGGAATACAAATAAGGACAAAATACTGTCACTGCTGCCAACCCATCCGTCTATTGAGGATGGCGGATCTGTACACAGACATTTGCAATACAGTGAGATAAAGAATCTAACAGAAACTGGCAGAGTTGTAGGGGATCTTTGAGAAGCTGTACATAAATAACTTCAAAGATACCAGAAGAGTCAAATAGCCAGTTATTCTATCTCCAGCCTCCACTGTGGTGCCTATACTCTTTCTCCCAGGCAATCACAGCCATCCCAAAGATATTTATCTTTGTAAACTACCTAGCATCTTATTTATTCATCAATTCATACATTTGTTTATTTATTTATTTTTGAACTTCGGATGCCAGGGATTGAGTTAACCACGCCCCTTAATTCACAGCTCATTAATCAGTTCATGCAATCGACTGCCTGTTCACTTGTGGGGATAGGCCCAGCAAGCTAGCAGGGGGCAGGAACATACAGACATTGCAAAAATAGCTCTAAATGAGAAGCTTAAGCTCCTCTACGGTATGCATACTGATTGCTTACTTGCTTGATTCCTTGATTTACTGCTCTCTTCCACAAAGGATAAGAGGCAGCTGAGACTAAGTTAAATATTACATTCACCAAGGTCAACAGTAGTCCTTCCTAGGTTGTCCATTTGCCTTACTTTAAAAAATTTGAAAAGAACATATACCTTACAAAGACCAAGGATGTTAGACCACTTTTTATATAAACTTCCATTTCGGAAAATCTGGAGTGTTTCTAGACACAAGCAGATTATCAGTTAAGTTCAAAACATTTTAGACCTAAGCAGTTCTTGTATCTCTAAGCCTCTATTCTCTCTCTCTCTCCCCCCACCCCGACTCCTCCCTCTCCCCCTCCCCCCCTTCTGTTTCTGGCACCCTTCACCCTCATAAAATTGCCAGCTCATGCTTTAGACCATATTGTGTCACCACTATTCCTCCTTTTGGTGGAAAAGCCCTTCCATGTGGGTTCATTTGGTGACGTCAGTTCAGGAAACAAATATTTCTCTAGAAAGCAATGTTGCTTCCTTTTTTGAGATGTCACAGAAAGTATAAGCAAATGAAATGAGAAGGAATGGAACAGCTTTCAGTTCACAAGCATTTACGATATCATAGCTGTTTACAGTCTACCACCCTCGTGAACTTAGGAAACAGGATTCCGAGGGAAGGAATGTGGGCTTTGGTATCAAGTAGCTTTATTTTGATTCCAGTATACTAATTTCTAAACTGCATGTCCTTAAACAAGTCACTTAACCTGTCTGAGCCTCAGTTTTCTCCTCCATTAAAACCAGGAGCAATAGGAGCAATAGTGGCCTGTGCTTTCTGCTTCCTTTGGGAGCGGCTCTCCTCTCCACCAGGCAGACCCTTCCTCTCTCTCTCCTTTTCACTTACTCTGAATCCTGCCCATCCTTGAAGACCAAATTTTAGTTGCGATGTCCTCAGTTGCTCCAACTCACTGTAATTACTGCCCCTCTCAACCCCCTTACAGCAACTACTCAAGAGACACTCTCTCTGCTACTCAATCAGCACTTATCACACTTACCTTTTATAACATTATTCTCAAGGAGAAAGGAAAGAGAGACAAAGAGGTAGGTTTAGGACAAACCCTGTCATTTTACCAAATTTCTGGTTCAGGCCTCTGTTAAATACCTTCTTTATTCCTTCAGCACTAAAAGAGACTGGTACTTCTTAGATAGGAATTCGTAAGTTCTTTTTCCATCGATGTAGTTCCAGTTTGGGGGAAAGAAAAGGCAAAAATTGGAGTAGATGCTGCTAGTCCACCAGGATTTGGGTCTGTGACTCTTCCTGGCTCATCCTTTTCCTCACCTCCCACCGCACCAGGTGAATTATGAGATTTTCCACTAACGACTGAGATCAATACTCCCATTGCTGCAAAATGACAAAACATTAGACAACTTTCTCTCCAGCAGGTTGGACCATTTGGCTAAGATAAGGCCCAAGTTGAAACCTAAGTCTTCTCATCCCTGCTCTCCTCCAGCAATAACTTTCTCCAAATCACTCCTAAAACTGTAGCCAATGCTGTGTTCTTGATCCCAGGGCTTTGACCAGGTCCTGGAGTGATTTTAAATGGTCGCACAGAAACTCCACTTCATTTCAAAGCCCATGTGAGGCTCCACGTGGCCCATGTGGGGACGTGCAGAGCATCATCAGTAGGGAGTCACGTGCCTCCGGTTCATGATGAGTCTGGCACGAAGCCGAATCAATGACAGAGGTGGGGAAGCCTTGGAGATGGCACACTCTGGAAGGGAAATCTAGAAATCAATCCATTTCCTTTATCCCAACGTGCAGGGCTTGAGCAGGGATATGACTTGAAAACTTGGCAAAAAAAAAAAAAAAGAACATTGGAAAGGGGACGAAAAGGCCTAGGTTCTGATTCTGTTCCTGCTGTGTGTGCTCCTGGGCGATCCATTAATTTTACTGGACCTTTGCTTTGCCACCTGCAAAATACGGTGATCGGAGTCAAGAAGTGGCTTTTTATACTTCAAAAAAAAAGTGGTAGCCTTTCATCAATAAAGTCTGACACAAAGCCATGGCATATAAAAGAGTGGAAAGATAAGCCATACAGGTTGAGGGGGGCAAAGGAACCTCCCCTGCTTCCACTCTGCAGAGCCGGAGGGCACCGGGTAACAGCCGAGACTGCTGGCCTCCAGGTCTCCAAGGTGCCTTCCAGCTCTGACGTTCCGTGAGGGAAAACATGTTGCTTTCTTTTCTTTTCTTCTTCTTCTTTTAAACAGGACAATAGGTAAATATAATATGAAATAGCCATAGAATATAATTTTTGTGGTAATTTAAATGAATGAATTAGAGCTATACATATTAACGTGGATAAATCTCAAAAATATAACAAGTTATAAATCAAATTATGAAGGAAGCATTCAACATGATACCATTAATGTTATTTTAAATTCATATACAACGACATGATATGAATTTCTGTAGATTGTGGCTCTCCTATTTATCATGTGCCCTTGGGCAAATTACTGTACATCTCTGAGCTTCAGTTTCCTTATAATAAAAGGGAAATGACAATAATACCTGCCTTGCAGGGTGGTAAGATCATATGAGTGAATGCACAGAAAGTGTTTAGAACAGTGCTGGGCACATCATAAGTACTGTTATGTGTTAGTTGTTATTAACATTACTGTTATCGATATATAGAAAAATTTGCACAGAAATAATAAAACCTTATCTACCTATCTCATGACTGTGATTACCACTGGAGAGGGATGCACAGAAGATTTTATCTCTATCTACAATATACATATATATTTTAAATTGAATCTACCCAGCAGAGGATAACATGGATTTAGCAGATACATGCACTCCTAGCAGTCTGTGCTTATACTTCTAATACTTCTTATAGCACTCTCCAGTGTTGCAAAAAGCAAAAGCTGACCCCAGGGCTTGCCCTGTCTTCTTCACTTTTATTATTTTTTTAATTTTTAATTTAATTTAATTTTTTAAAATTTTTAATTTAATTTTTTTTTTTTTTTGCAGAGACAGGGTCTCACTGTCACCCAGGCTGGCCTCAAGTGAACCTCCTGCCAAAGTGCTGGGATTACAGGTGAGTGGCCACACCTGGCCTATGCCATCTTTTTAAGAAATGCCTTGATGGATGTGAGGGGGTGATCTGGCTGTGACATCTGTCACCCCATTGATTGCCAGGGTGGATTCAGCTGATCTGGCTGGCTAGACAGGCATTCCCTTCCTCCCTCACCACTCCATGTGTGTCTCTCCTGAAGCTGCATGCTCCGTCAAAGAGGATGACCTTCCCTCATAGAGGAGGACCATTCTTCAGTCAAGGGTATACAGTAGCTGTGCTCCCCTGCTGGAGTCTCCAAACAAGCTCTTAAGAAATGCCTTGAGATGACTTCATGTCCCTCTTCTTACTTCCTAGGAATTGGAGGAGCAATTGTGTCACATGTTTGACTAATTAGGGAATAAGTAACCAGAGGCCATTGAATGACAGCCTTCCAATTTAGTGGATATTATAAAATTAATCTAAACCAAATAAAATATAAGATTCATCAAATTATTCATAGGGACTATAGGGACACAGGTCTCCTAATTATTAAAGGAACATCTTCTAAATTCCCACTCTGGGGCTCATCCCCAGGACAGATGTTGAACTCATGGTAGTCTGGGGTAGCAGACTACTGTTCAGAAGAGGACATCGTGAGCTGAAAAATTGACATAGAGATGCTACCCCAAGCTGGGAACATCTCTGTGGAAGTCTATAGTACTTCTGCTATAATGAGAATTCTTTTGGTTAAAAGTATTGAACCTCTTCTTGGTTGGGATTGAAATCACTTGCTTCTGGAAAGACCATCAGAGAAAAGGTATACTCTCATGATGTGATGGGCCAGATTTGGTCAAATACTAGGATTTGAACTTAATTCCTCAGCTGCCAAGTCATTAACAGATAATATTCCCTATTCTCCTAAGGGCTGTGTAGAACCTACCTCATTTGTAGAGGAGAATCTTAGAGCTGAAGAGAGCAAGGCTCTCAGGATCAGGACACAGCTTGGGAGGCAGGGAGTTCAACAGGAACACATGCTTCTCACTTTGCACTTGTGTGCAGGGCCCACTCCGTGCCTAGCTCACCCTTTGGTCCTGATCAGCTGACCAGCATCTGTCATTGATCCATCCATCCTGAGAGGCTGACCACTGTCAACAGATATAGGCTTGGTTGTCAAGTGAGCCAGCTTGGTGACCATTCCCAATCCCTTTCCAAAAGGCCCACAGATATCCTATTGTTATATATTTTTTCTTTTAGGGACTTTTTTATTGTAGTAAAATGCATGTAACATAAAATTTACCATTTTAACCATTTGTAAGTTCACAAGTCAGTTGCCTTAGGTACATTTGCATTGTTGTACAACCATCATCACCATCTATCTCCAGAACCATTCATCTTGCAAAACTGAAACTCTGTGCCCATTAAACAATAACTCCCCATCTCTTCTCTCCCCAGCTCTAGCCCTGGTAGCAACCATTCTACTTTCTATCTCTATGAGTTTGACAACTTTAGGTGCCTCCCATAAGTGGAATCATATAGTATTTGTCTTTTTGTGACTGGCTTATTTCCCTAGCATAATGTCTTCACAGTTCATCCATGTCGTAGCATGTGTCAGAATATCCTTCCTTTTTAAGGCTGAATAATATTCCATTCTATGTATATACCACATTTTGTCTATCCATCCATTCATTGGTGGATACTTAAGTTGTTTATACCTTTTGGCTACTGTGAATAATGCTGCTCAGAACATGGGTATACAAATATCTCTTCCACACCCTGTTTTTAGTTATTTTGAATATATACCCAGAATTGCTAGATTATATAGTAATTATTGGTAGGTTTTTTTTTTAATTTTAAAATATTAAGGTGGTACAAATATTTTTCTTACATAGATACCTTTTATAATGCTTAAGTCAGGGCTTTGGGTATGCCCATCACCAGAATAGTGTCCATTGTACCCCATAGGTAAGTTTTTATCCCACACCTTCTTTCCTACCCTTCCCGCTTCTTGCTTTCCAATGACCTTTACATCTCTTTGTGTCCATGTGTACCCATTATTTAGCTCCCACTTATTAGTGAGGACATATGGTGTTTGGTTTTCCATTTCTGAGATATTTCACTTAGGATAATGGTCTCTAGTTCCATCCAAGTTGCTGCAAAAGACATGATTTCATTCCTTTTTATGGATGAGTAGTATACATTTTCTTAATCCACCCATGAACTGATGGGCACTTAGATTGGTTCCACATCTTTGCAATTGTGAATTGTGCTGTGATAAACATTCAAGTACAGGTGTCTTTTTTATAAAAGGACTTCTTTTCCTTTGAGTAGATACCCAACAGTGTGACTTCTGGATTGAATGGTAAGTCTACATTTATTTCTTTGAGGAATTTCCATGCTGTTTTCCATAGAGGCTCACTGTTCAGTCCCACCAACAGTGTATAAGCATTCCTTTCTCTCTGCATCCACACCAGCATCTATTGTTTTTTGACTTCCAACATCTTACTTTGCAGACCTAGAAAAATAATGCTAACTTCATTTGGAACCAAAAACCACTCCAAATGGCCAAAACAATAACAGTCCTAAGCAAAAAGAACAAATCTGGAGGCATCACATTACCTGACTTCAAATTATACTACATGGCTATAGTAACTAAAACAGCATGGTTCTGGTATACAAGTAGAAACATAGTTTAAGGGAACAGAATAGAGAACCCAGAAATAAAACCACATAGCTACAACCAACTGATCTTTGGCAAAGCAGACAACATACATTGGAGAAGAGAATCCCTTTTTAATAAATGATGCTGGGAAAATTGAATAGCCACCTACAAAAGAATGAAACAGGACCCCTATATATTGCTATATACAAAAATTAATTCAAGATGGAGAAAAGACTTAAATGCAAGGTATGAAACCCATTGTTGTCACAACCCTAGGGTAGGCCCTAAACCAAGGTGGAGAAATAGGGAAAGTTATGGTGCAACTTAGAGAACTTCCTACACAGTTTCCCTTCCCACCAGCTT
>CAUYSK010015365.1:0-43848 GCA_963575035.1 Avahi laniger | reverse complement strand
AAAGAAAGAAGGAAGGAAGAAAGGAAGGAAAGGGAGGTAGGTGGAGTTATTTTTTACTCATGGCTAACATTTGTTTTCCATTTATAGAACATATAGAATAAAATTTCTTTCTTAAAAAATAGAATATTTTTAGAGCAATTTTAGGTTCACAGCAAAACTGAGAGGAAGACACGGAGATATCCAACATACAATACACACCCGCCCTCACACATGCAGAGTCTTCCCCACTAATGACGTCCCACACCAGCATGGTACCTTTGTTACACCTGGTGAACCTACATGGACACATTGTTATCGCCCAAGGTCCATAGTTTACATTATGGCTCGCTCTTGGTGATGTATATTCTGTAGGTTTGGAGACAGGTGCAATGGCAGGTGCTCACCATTACAGTCTCATATGGGTCATTTCTCTACCCTTAATGTCTGCTGTGTTCCACCTCTTCATCCCTCCTCCCTCCCCCTACCCACAGTAACCCTTCCTTTTACTATGTTTATAGTTTTTACTTTTCCAGAATGTCATATAGTTGGAATCATACAGCAAGTAGGCTTTTAAAATTGGCTTCTTTTACTTAGTAATATGCATTTAAGTCTTCCTCATGTCTTTTTATAACTTGATAGCTCATTTCTTTTTAGAATTGAATAATAATCCATTGTCTGACTGTACCACAGTTTATTTATCCATTCACTATCGAGGGGCATCTTGGTTGCTTCAACATTTTGACAAGAGATTGTAGAGAACTGTATAATTTCTTCCTTAAATGTTTGGTAGAATTCACCAGTGAAATCATCTGGGCCTGGTGCTTTGTGTGTTGGAAGGTTACTACTAATTGATTTAATTCCCTTAGTAGATACAGGCCTATTCAGGTTGTCTATTTCTTCTTGTGGGAGTTTTGAAAGTTATATCTTTCAAAGTCCATTTCATCTAACAAATTTGTGGGCATAGAATTGTTCATTATATGTATTATCCTTTTCAGGGCCATGGAATCTGTAGTGATGTCTCTTCTTTCATTTCTGATATTAGTTATTTGTGTCTTCTCTATTTTTTTGTTATCAGTTAGACTTTCTAGAGTCCTACGGACTGTAATAATCTTTTCAAAGAACCAGCTTTTGGTTTTGTTGATTTTCTCTATTGAGTTCCTCTTTTCAATTTCATTGATTTCTGTTCTAATTTTTATTATTTTTTTCTTCTGTTTACTTTGGACTTAATTTGCTTTTCTTTTTCTAATTTCTTAAGGTGGAAACTTGGATTATTGATTTTCGATCTTTCTTCTTTTCTAACATGTACATTTAATGTATAAACTTACTTCTAAGCACCGCTTTTGCTGCATTCCACAAATTTTAATGAGCTGTATTTTTATTTAGTTCAAAATATTTTAAAATTGCTCTTGAGATTTCTTCCTTGACAAATGTATTATTTAGAAGTGTGTTGTTTAATATGCAAGTTCGTATTTTCCAGCTATCTTTCTGTTGATTTCTAGTTTAACTGCATTGTGGTATGATAGCAGATATTGTATGATTTCTATTTTTTCAAATGTATCAAAGTGTGTTTTATGGTGCAGAATGTGGTGTATCTTGGTGAATTTTCCACATGAACTTGAGAAGAATATATTCTGTGGTTGATGGATAAAGTAGTCCATCAATTTCAATTAGTTGATTGTTGACTTCAACTAAATCGGTCCTTACTGATTTTCTGCCTGCTGGATATATCCATTTCTGATAGAAATATGTGGAAGTTTCCAAATATAATGGTAGATTTTATCTATTATTCTTTGCATTCCTATCAGTTTTTGCCTCACATATTTTGATCTCTGTTATGCACATACACATTAAGGATTATTATGTCCTCTTAGAGAACTGACCCCTTAGTCATTATGTGGTGACTCTCTCTATCTTTGATAACTCTTTTTGTTCTGAAGTCTTCTCTGAAATTGTTATATCTACTCCCACTTTCTTTTGATTAGTGTTAGTATGATATATCTTTCTCCATCACTTTATTTTTAATCTATGAGTCTTTGTATTTAATATGGGTTTCTTATAGACAAAATAGTTGGGTCTTGTTTTTTGGTCTACTCTGACAGTCTATTTCAATTGGTATTTTTAGGCTATCAATGTTTAAAGTGATTATTATTATTTTTTATTTTGAAATATTAATTAAGGGGGTACAGTGTTTTAGTTACATGGATATCTTGTATAATGCTTAAGTCAGGGCTTTTGGTGTGCCCATCACCAGAATAGTGCTCGTTTTACTCAATAGGTGAGTTTTTATCTAATACCCAGCCTCCCGCCCTCCTCCATTCATGGATTCTCATGTCCTTTATATCACTTCGTGCCCATGTGTACTCATCTATCAGCTCCCGCTTATTGGTGAGAGCATATGGGGTGTGGTTTTCCATTCCTAAAACACTTCACTTAGGATAATGGTCTCCAGTTCTTTCCATGTTGCTGCAAATGACATTATTTCATTTCTTTTCTATGGCTGAATTGTACTCCATAGTGTGCGTATAATATATATATATAAAATTATTTCTTTGAGGAATGTCTATACTGTTTTCCATAGAGTTGTACTAATTTTCAGTCCCACTGACAGTGTATAAGCATTACCTTTTCTCTGCATTCATGCTGACATCTATTGTTTTTTTTTTTACTTTTTAATAATGGCCATTCTGATAGGTGTACAGCGGTATCTCATTGTAGTTTTAATTTGCATTTCCCTGATGATTAGTGATGTTGAGCATTTTTTATGTTTTTGGCCATTTGCCTATTGTCTTTCAAAAAACTTCTGTTCATGTCTTTTGCCCACTTTTTGATGGAGCTGGGTTTTTTTTTTATTTTCTGATTTGCTTGAGTTCTTCTAGATTCTGGTTATTAGTTTTTTGTTAGATGAATAGTTTGTGAATATTTTCTCCTATTATGTAGGTTGTCTATTCACACCATTGATTATTTCCTTTGCTGTACAGAAGGCTTTTAATTTAATTATTAATAATTCATTTATTTATTTATTTTTGTTGTTGCTGTATTTTTCTTTGGGGTCTGAGTCACAAATCCTTTGCCTAGGATAATGCCTGAAAGAATTTTTCCTACATTTTCTTCTGGAATTTTTATGGTTTCATGCCTTACATTTAAGTCTTCAATCCATCTTTAATTAATTTTTGTATATGGTGAGAGACAGTGATCCTGTTTCATTCTTCTGCATGTGGCTGTCTAATTTTCCCAGCACCATTTATGGAATAGAGCTTCCTTTTCCCAGTGTATATTGTTGTTTGCTTTATTGAAGATCAGTTGGTTGCAGGTAGATAGTTTTCTTCTGGGTTTTCTATTCTGTTCCTTTGATCTATGTCTTCATTTTTATACCAGTATCATGCTGTTTTGTTTACTATAGCCTTGCAGTATAATTTGAAATCAGGTAATGTGATGCCTCCAGATTTGTTCTTTTTTCCTTAAGATTGCTTTGGCTTTTCAGGCTTTTTGGTTCCAAATTTAGCTTAGGATTATTTTTTCTGGATCTGTGAAATATGACACTGGTATTTTAATGGGGATTTCATTGAATCTGTAAATCACCTTGGGCAGTATGGACATTTTAATGATGTTGATTCTACCCATCCATGAGCATGATATGTTTCTCCATTAGTTTATATCATCCACAATTTCTCTCATCAGTGTTTAGTAGTTCTCTTTGTAGAGGTCTTTAATCTCCTTGGTTAAGTAAACTCCTAGGTATTTTATTTTCTTTGTAGCTATTGTGAATGGTATTGAGTCCCTGATTTGACGCTCAGCTTGACTGTTATTAGTATATAGAAATGCTACTGAATTGTGTACACTGATTTTGTAATCTGAGACTTTGCCGAATTTATTTATCAATTTTAGGAGTCTTTTGGTGAAATCTTTAGGGCTTTCTTGATACAAAAATCACATTGTCAGCAAACATGGATAGTTTGACCTTCTCTTTCCCAATTTGGATGCCCTTTATTTATTTCTTTTTCCTGATTGCTCCAAGTAGGACCTCCAATGCTATGCTGAATAGAAGTGCTGACAGTGGGCATGCTTGTCTTGTTTCAGTTCTTATGGGAAATGCTTTCAACTTTTCCCCATTTGGTATGATGCTGGCTGTGGGTTTATCATGTATGGCCTTTATAATTTTAAGGTAAGTTCCTTCTATGCCTAGTTTATGGAGGGTTTTTTTTTATCATGAAAAGGTGCTAGATTTTATTAAGTGCTTTTTCTGCATCTATTGAGATGATCTTGTGGTCTTTGTTTTTGTTTCTGTTCATGTGGTGAATCATGTTTATTGATCTGCATATGTCAAATTATCCTTACATCCCTGGAATGAAACCCACTTGATCATGGTAGATTATCTTTTGGATGTGTTGTTGAATTCAGTTTGCTTATATTTTCTTGAGGATTTTTGTATTTATGCTTATAAAGGATGTTGGTGTGTAGTTTTCTTTTTTTGTTGTGTACTTTACTGACTTTGGTATCAAGGTGATACTGGCTTCTTAGAATGAGTTAGGGAGGATTCCCTCCTTCTCAAGCTTATGGAATAGTTTCTGTAGGATAGGTACCAGTTCTTCTTTGTAGGTCTGGTAGAATTTGGCTGTGAATCTATCTGGTCTAGGGATTTATTTTGTTGGGAGATTTTTTATTACAGCTTCAGTCTCACTGCTTGTTATTGGCCGATTCAGGGTTTCTATTTCTTCCTGATTCAGGCTTGGGAGGTTATGTGTTTCTAAGAATTTATCCATTTTCTCTAGGTTTTCCAGGGTGTGTATGTGTGTGTATGTGTGTGTGTGTGTGTGTGTGTGTGTGTGTGTGTGTGTGTGTGTGTGTGTAGAGGTTTCTGTAGTATTCACAGATGATATTTTGTATTTCTGTGTTATCAGTTGCAATGTCTCCTTTTTGTTTTTGGAATGAGGTTATTTTAGTCTTTTCTATTTTTGGTTAATCTGGCTAGTGTTCTATTGATGTTGTTTATCTTTTCAAAGAACCAACTTTTTGTTCATTGATTCTTTGCATATTTTTTCCATTTCACTTAGTTCTGCTCTGAGCTTTGTTATTTCTTTTCTTCTGCTGGCTTTGAGTTTGGTTTGCTCTTCTTGTTCTAGTTCCTTGAAATGTGTCATTAGGTTGTTAATTTGTGATCTTTCTTTCTTTTTCATGTAGGCATTTAAGGCTATGAACTTTAACCCTTAGGACTGCTTTATTTGTATCCCATAAATTTTGATAGCTTGTGTCCCCTTTGTCATTCAGTTCAAGGAGTCTTTTTATTTCTATCTCAATTTCATCATTGATCCAAGGATCATTCAGCAGTAGCTGTTTAATTTCCATGACTTTGTGTATATTTGAGTGTTTCTCTTGGAATTGATTTCTAGTTTTATTCCACTGTGGTCTGAGAAGGTACATGGTATGATTTTGATTTTTTTTAATTGACTGAGATGTGTTTTGTGTCCTAAAATGTGATTAATCTTGGAAAAAGCCCCATGTGCCAAGAAGAATGTACATTCAGTAGTTTTTGGGTAGAATGTTCTGTAAATATATGTTAGGTTTTAGAATCCCATTTAAATCCAGTGTTTCTTTATTGATTTTCTGCTTTGATGATCTGTCCAGCTCTGTCAGTGGGGTGTTAAAGTTCCCCACAATTATGATGCTACTGTTTATTTCCTTACTTAGATCCGGGTGAATTTGCTTTATGAATCTGGGAGCTCAGTGTCAGGTTCATATATATTTAGGATTGTTATGTCTTCTTGTTGAATTGCTCCCTTCACCATTATATAATGGCTTTGTCATTTTATACCACTGTTGATTTAAAGCCTATTTTATCTGATATGAGAATGGCTGCACCTGTTTTCTTTTGTTTTGCATTTGCATGAGATATTTTTTTCCATCCCTTTATCTTGAGTCTGTGTGAGTCCTTGTGAGTTAAATGCGTTTCCTGGAAACAGCATATATTTGTTTTGTTTTTCTATCCATTCAGCCCGTCTGTATATTTTAAGTGTGGCATCAAGACCATTCACGTTCAATGATAGTATTGATACGTGGGATACTGTTCTGTTCATCATGTTGGATGATAACTTGTTATTTTGTTTTCCCTTTTGTGCTGTAGTTTTATAAAAGCTATGAGTTTTAACTTTTGGATGTTTTCACACTGATGGGTATCTAATGTGCTGTTCCATGTATAATGCAGTTCTGAGTATTTCCTGTAGGAAAGGTCTATTAGTGACAAATTCCCTTAGTGCTTGCTTATCTGGAGAAGTCCTTATTTCTCCATCATTACTCCATAATTATATCCTACTTTTTCAGGATATAAAATTCTTGGCTAGCAGTTTTTCTTGTAAGAAGACTTAAAATGGGGCCCCAGTCCCTTTTGGCTTGAAAGGTCTCTGCTGAGAAGTCTGTTAGCCTGATGGGTTTTGTAGACTAGTTGTTCCTTTTGTCTTGCAGCTTGTAGAATTTTCTCCTACATTTTTACTTTGACCAGGTTGATGACCACGTGTCTTGGAGATATCCTATTTGCTACAAATCTTGTTAGTGTTCAGTTACCTTCTTGTATCTGGATATCCAAATTTTTGGCTATCCCAGGAAAGCTTTCCTCAATAGACCCCTTGAATAGGTTTTCCATGATTATTGCTTTTTCTTCTTCTCTCTCAGGGATACCTATAATTCATATATTTGTTTGCTTCACGTAGTCCCATATTTCTCTGAGTGATTGTTCATTATTCTTTATTCTTTTTTCTGCATCTTTGACTGACTGGGTTAGTTTGAGAGCCTTGTCATCAAGCTCTGAGATCTTTCTTCCACTTGGTCTAGGCTGTTGTTGAAGCTTTCTGTTGTATTTTGAAAATTCCTAAATGACTTTTTCATTTCTTTAAGTTCTATTATATCCTTTCTCATGTTGCCTAGCTCTTTAGTGACTTTTTCTTTTTTTCTCATTGATATTCTGAATTTTTTTTTCTTTTTGCTTCTTTGTGTCAGTTTTCAACTTTCTCTTCAGTCCCATTTACCCTATTTGCCATCCACATTCTGAATTCCATTTCTGACATTATGACAATTTCCTCTGGTTGGTGTTCATTGCGTGGATCCATTGTAATCCCTTGGGGTGTTGAGCTAGCTTCCTTTTCATGTTTCCAGTGTTCTTTTGCTGACTTCTTCTCATCTGAAACATCTTCTGTCAGTTCAGGGAAGCTAAGTTTGAAGCTCACCAGTTCTCCTTTGCTGGGAACTCTCCTACTTGGTGAGAAGAAGGAGAGGTCCCTAGATGATACTTTTGTGACCTACTCAGGAAAGACTGACGCAGCAGGGGAGGAGCAGATGCACTACAAGCCATTCTCCTGTGACTGCCCTAGTACAAGCTAGTGCTAGATGACCTTCACACAGAGCTGTGGGTCATTCCCCAGGCTGCTGTTGGAAGCTCAGATTGGGGGCTTGGTGAGTCTGTCTCCACGGAGGCTGGTGTTGCAGGAGATTGATCTGCCTGGGTCTCCCCACAATTGTGACAGCAGCAGCTGGGGAAGACTATCTAGGTGGTGGTAGTGGTCAGGGCTATGAGTGTTCACTTCAACCAGGTCCAGGTCCAATGATGGCTCAAGGCTAGTGGGTTCCTGGTGGAGTTTTGGGCCATGGAGAGGCAGTTCCTGCCATAAAATGGATAAGAGCTACAGCGGCAAGGCCATGGGTTTCAGTGGCAGTGCAGAAGCCTCAGGGGTGGAACCACAGGGCCTGCAGGCAGTGTGTGGGTTCCAGGGGTGGAGTTGTGGGGCTGGTCTGCTGGGTGGCTGGGGCTTTCCCCCTGCCCATGTTCCATGAAGGCAGTTGTCGCAGGGCTTCTCAGGTGGACTCTGTCATGCCCATTCAGCTCAAATCCCCCGTCGGGGGTAAGAGTGCTTGGCTTCCAGTCACAAGGTCTGTGAAACTGCTTGCTTTCTCTGCTCCCTCCCTGGTCTGGCTGGGGTGATGTGGAGGTGGCTGCAGCAAAGCTTCCCTGTGTAGACCTGGCACATTGGACCCCAGAGTTCAGAATGTGGTCAGTTGCAGGAACAAAAGTCACTAGGTCCTTCCTGTGCCCACTTTCTGGTGCAATGATGCTTCACAGACTCTAAGCAGCACCCTGATAAGTCTGGAGGTCTGTGGGGTGGTGAGGGACCCCTCGCAGCTCAGGCCAGTGTCCATGGTAGGGGGCCATGGAGCCCCAGGGTTTTCTCCTCCTGTCCTTCCCCACACAGAGATGCCTCCCCCCAGGCACCTTCGGATCTTATTGAATGGATCACCCTGTCTCCCTCTCCTTCATTCTGAATGTCCCGTTTCTTCTCCAATGATTCACAATGCTCTTTTCAAGATGGCCCATCTATAAGTGGCATCCACCTTCAACTTTCAATCCTCTCCTTGAGAACCACACGCACGGGCTGCTTCTAGTCTACCATCTTGCCACTCATTTCTTCTATCATTTTCTTTTTTTTTTTATTTAGGGTACAAACATTATAGTTACATTTTATATCATTTTCTTTATGTAGATATGAGTTTCCTTCTCTCTGAAGAACTATGTCAACATTTCTTGGGAGGCAGGTCTATTGCAATAAATTTCTTTAATTTTTTTGAGAAAGTCTTTATTTCTCTTTCAATTTTTGAAGGATAATTTTGCAGGGTTCAGAGTTCTAGGTTGGTAGTTTTTTCTCTTAACACTTTAAATAGTTCATTCCACCCTCTTCTTGCTTGCATGGTTTTCAAGGAGAATTTACATGAAGTTCTTATATTTGCTCCTCTATAGGTAAGGTGGGGTTTTTTTTTCTTTCTAGTTTCTTTCAAGATTTTTTTCTTTATCTTCTAATTTCTGCATTTTAAGTATGTTATGCATAGGTGCAGTTTTTTTGTGTGTGTGTCTTTTAAGTTTATTCTTGTTGGTGTTTTCTGAGCTTCCTAATCTGTGGTTTGGGGAAAATTCTCAGTAAGTATTATTTTGAATACTTCTTCTGTTTCTTTTCCTCTTTCTTCTCCTTCTGATATTCCCATTATGCATGTGTTATACCTTTTGTAGTTGTTCCATCATTCTTGGATATTCTGTTCTATTTTTTCAGTCTTTTCTCTTTTTCTTTGCCTTTCAGTTTTGGACGTTTCTATTTGGGATATCCTCTAGCTCAGAGATTCTTTCCTCCACCATGTCCAGTTTTCTAATGAGCCCATCAAAGGCATTCTTCATTTCTGTTACAGTGTTTTTTATCTCTAGCATTACTTTTTCATTCTTTCCTAGAATCTCCATCTCTCTACCTACGTTACCCATCTGTTCTTGCATGCTGTCTACTTTATCCATTACAGCCTTTAGTGTATTCATCATAGTTGTTTTAAATTCCCAGTCTGCTAATTCCAACATCCCTGTCATATCTGAGTCTGGTTCTGAGCTTGCTCTGTCTCTTCAAACTGTGCTTTTGCCTTTCAGTATGCCTTATGATTTTTTTCTTGATAGCCAGACACAATGTACTGGGTAAAAGGAATTTTGGTAAATAGGCCTTAGGTAATATGATGGTAAAGTGTTGGAGACAGGCAGTGTTCTAAAGTCCTACGATTAGGTCAAGGTCTTTTGGTGGGCATATACCCCTGGACTGCAGTCTTTGCAAGTGCTTCTCAGTCTCCCTTTACCCTACCCTTAATGGGGACAGAATAGTTAGACTGGGCTGGAGTTGGGTATTTTCCTTCCCTAGGTCAGTTAGACTCTGCTAAAACTCCAAAAGTTTATCTGGTAAAATAAATAGCTTCTCTGAGGGCAGGCCTTGTTAATAATACAATGCTCTGGCATATTTCAAAATGGTTCCTTTTCTCCTTCCCACTGTTGGAAACACAGGGTATTTTTCTCCAATATTCACTGTGAGAACCTTGTGGAGTTTCTGGAGGTAAAACTCACAAAAGTGTGGGGGTTCTCCTATGACTGGGTCCCCCTGGAGTTTTAACTTTCATACTTGTCCACAATGAGCTTCTAGCAATTCTGCTGTAGTTCAGGTTTTCCTATCCAAGTACTGGTTCCTGTGGAGGTTTCAGCTCATGGGTTTCTGCTCTGGTGAGTTTTGATTCTCTATATCCAACTCTCTGTCTTTCCAATTTTGAGGGCAGCAATTTGCCCTGTGGTCATACTTCTCTTAGGGATCTCAGAAGAGTTTATTTGTTAAGTTGGTTCAGCTCTTTACATGTTGGGGCAGCATGAAAACTTCCAAGCTCCTCACATAACAGATGGAAAGTCTAAAATATCTTTTAAAAATATATTTACTTGGATTAAAAAGTGAATCTGAATAAAAGGATGACTTTAATAAATAATAGCACAATTGGTATTCTAATAGCTGAAGTTTAGGAAACACTGCCGTGGTCTGAGGGGCGTTGGGGCAGAAATAATCTTTCTTTGCTTACTTCAGCTCTCTGGCTTAATAACCACTCTACCATGCACATGCAGTTCCCTAATCACACAGAGTCCACCTGCGTGCATATTCTGGTGGCCATCTGTCCCTGAAACAAAAGGTGTGCACAGCAGAGAGCCCCCACCCTGTCAGCTGTGATTTATGAGCTCCTGTGTTTGGAGGAGTCGCTGCTCCAGGCTACACTGACTCAGCACCCCCAGAACAGCCTGTGTGGACATTCCAGCCCCTCCTGGGGAACTCCTGTCTGTGCAGTCACTGTCTAGTCCAGACCCAGCACCCCAGGGGCACTCTGCTTCTTGCTCCACACCCACTTCACCTCCAGCATTTCTCTCCTTTTTCCTGCTGTGTTTGGAGGAGGTGCCCTCCCCTCCCAGCCAGTCCCAGATAACCTCCCTCCCTCCTGTCAGCTGGGTTGCTTTGACCAGCCTTTGGTTTCCCTTGGTACAATCGTGAGGTTCCTCTGGGCACTAGTCAATATCTACGTCCCTGTTTGTGCCTCTGTCCATCATATCTCCTCTCACTTTGCAGGAGTCTGTCCCAGGAGAGTGGAAAAAAAGAGGACGAGAAGTCAAAAGACGTAGGTTCAAGTTGTCATTGTCTGCTATGAGTGTGTGTGTGTGTGTATGTGTGTATGTGTGTAGGAGGAAGGCGTCTAATGAGCAAGTGATTGAACATCTCTGAGTCTGTTTCCTCTGAGTGATCCTCTGGACTTCCAGGCTGTCCTGAATCAAATACCCTTTATCCTAGTAACAGCCTGATCTCCACTTGGGAAATACCCCACTGTACACTTCTGAAGATGAACAGCTCCTGTGCCCAGCTCTTACCATGGAAGCTGAGGGTACCAAATCCCTCCTCCACCTTCCCTCCATCCCCTATCCCAGTCAGGGGACAGGAATGTGATATAATTCAGTCCATCAGCTACTCTCTTCTGTGATCTTGATGGCTGGTAAAAGCTGGAGAGACCATCTGGAGGCTGGATCCTTGCCCGTCGTGGTAGGGAGCACAGGCCAGGGAGGTCCTGCTGCACAACTCAAGCCAGTGGGTCCTATGGCCTCCCACTGATTCTCTGAACCTTAATATCCTTTCCTTATATTCCCTTTTTGCTTAAGAGAGTCAATTTATTTCTGTTTTTCACAGCTAAGAGTCTGATTGACACAGCTCCTGCCTGTAAGACAAGAATAATAATATCTTCCTAACAGGGATTTTGAGTTGGCTAAATGAGCAAGCATGCCACTCCTCTTAACTTGGTGCCTGGAACATGAAAACTGAGTTTACAGAAGGCTTAGTATATGTTTGGCCCTGAGATAAACAGTAAACAGTATATAACCTTAGCTCACAAAATCCTCCCAATGAACCTATAAGAATGGCATTACCATTTGGCAGAAGTGGAAACTGAGGCATGGGGAAGTTAGGTAACTTGCCAAGGCCATGCTGCTCAAAGACAGAAGCAAGCTTTGTTTCCAGATCTACCCAATATTAGAAATCTTTACTAACTCTCCTCCTTTCTCATTTCTCTGTCTTCACTCAACTCGGCTTTGAGGGCTATCAGTGTGGGTTTGGAATTAAATCAAAGGCTAATTAAATAAGGACTAGAAATCCAGAACAGCCCCCAGGTGAGGTCCTATGAGTAGGGTACCCGCTCTACTAACTCTGATAGTAATGCCCTTGATGTGTCGAGTAGAACTGTGTTTGCCTTGTCCTCCTACCCTGAAATGGCTCCTGAATGCTAAGCCACGCATGAGCTGGGGCAAAACCCAGCCAAGGAAGACAGCCAGTGTTGCTTTGGGGCTCTCAGCCTGCGAGCTTCCTGACAATGCGGCTCGGCTGAGGGAGCATAGGCCATGATGGGAACGCAGTGTGAATCGGCGGGAGCAAGGTCCCCGTAACAGTTCCGCAGGTTGTCGGGAAACAACCCCGACTTGCACGCCCTACCTGCCCAGCGCATTGTTGCATCTGATGGCGGAAGGCTGAGAGAAGGAAGCAGAGTGCAGCCCCAGCCGCTTCCCGCTGCTGCTCATCGCACACGCCCTCAGCCCCAGAACTCCGCGTTTTCTGGCACAAGGCCTTTGTCTCGGACACCTTCTCTGCCTGGCCCGCGCTGGGCTCTACGGAATGGAGACAAGCGGAAGACGGAGGGGATGTGTGAGGAAGACGATGAGGGGTTGTGTGTCCCGAAGAGCGGAGAGCAGAGGTGCTGTGCCCCTCGGGGAGGGAGTCCCGTTCCCAGCCTTTCCGCTCCCTCTTTCTCAGCAGAGCTCTGGGCCACACGGCTGGCTGCAAATGTTAATTGGGCACAACTTAACTTTATTTGACGGCATTAGCCCTGCTGTAATAATCCATGAGCGCAGAATGTGCATCAGATGCATGTTTATTGTGCAAAAGCTATATCTTAATCATATTAATTGACGTTTCAGAGCAGATGCGTTTCCTTTTCCAGCCACAGTTTATTACATTTCATTAGCATCATGTTAATGGCAGCACAATAGCAGAAACTATGGTCATTGAAACAATTTTCTGATGGCTCAACTACATTTTCTGTGCCGTTAACTCAAATGCTAGTCTAGTTAGTCAGGGTGTCTCTGCTGGTGGAAATTACCTTCTTCCTTTGTATCTGCAAATTCCTCCAGCATGGGACAAACCCAGCTTACAACACTTAGACTGATTTTTACCAACTTAATCATTTGTTGGGCCTCCCAAGAATCTTGATCTAGAGACAAGGCTGGTCCTGGGCTGGAAAGCGTGCCTGCCCCCTTCCCTCCTCCTCCTCTTCCTCCCTCTCTCCCTTTCTTTCTTCCCCACTTATGCCAAAGTAGATTTGGAGTAGCTTATAAAACACAAACAGCAGGACAAAAGTAAATAAGATCAGTGTACAGGGATGTCTGAATTCAAATCCTGACTCCATCACTTCCTAATTGTGTGACTTCAGACAAGTTATTCCATGTCTCTAGGCCGAGCTTCCTGTCTGTGAAATGGTAGCAGAGTCCACTCCTCCCAGCCTGCTGTGAGGGTTGAATGTAAAGTGCCAGGGGGCGGGCGTGGCTGGGGTGAGTGAAGGTGGGGAGGGGCGGGGTTGGGTCCGCAAGTCGTGGAGGCCTGTGGCAGGATGCAACTTTCACCCTCGGGGCAGTGGAGGGCCACTGGGTGCTTATGGGCCAGGAGGAGGCCCTGGCCTGGTGTTGTGCAGAATGCTTCTGGCGGTTTCATGGAAAATAGTCGGCAGGGGAAGGGGAAGCAGGACCAGTGAAGAGGCTGCTGGGAAAGATACTGGGGTCTTGGGCGGAGGAGGGGTGAGGTGCACCAAGTTGGGTCCATCTTGAAGGGGAAGCCAACAGGGTTTGTGACAGCCTGAGCGGGGACGTGAGAGAAAGATGGGACCTGAGGATGCAGCATTGTCCTGAGGCCTGCCTTTCCGCCCTGAGCCCAGTGCCTGCTTTGTTACTGAGGAGGGGTCAGCCTCCTAGGGCTTCGTCACCTGAGCTTCTGAGGAGCAGGGCCCCCCCATCACTCCAGCACAGGAGACTCCTGGGAACTCTCAAACGAGCTGGGGGTGTCCAACTGACTCACGTCTCGAGTTTGTACATTGTTTAAAGTGCTTTCTTGTAGCTTATCACACTTCTCTTCCCACGCCGATGCTGTGCATTAGATAGAGCCCTCAATCATCCCATTTCGCAGATGAGCAAACTAAACCCTGCAAGAGATGATAAATGACACACCCAAGAGTATATACTTAGTCATTACTACTTGAGGATGAAAGAAATAACATGAAAACTTTGGGATCCTAATGAAGAAAGGTGTTAGATAAATCGAAGGTATTCTAATTGTAGGAAAAGATATTGGACTCGGGAAGGGGTGAGGAGTGCCAAGCTAGTACAGTCTACAGTCTAGTAATAAAGTTTAAAATGTAATAAATATGATTCTTCCCTCCCCACTGGTCTCTCGATTTGGGGATAAAATTTTCTAGATAAGATACAAAGTGGAACCAATGTTTGATCTCCTCTTGTAAAGCGACGTGTTTTATATATATATATAATATATATAAAACATATAATATATATATTTTCTCAGTTAATCCCAGGAAGGACCCAAGAATGCACATTATTATCCCCATTTTACAGTTAGGTTTACTGAGGCTTTTTTTTTTAAAGACAAATTCCTGCTCTGTCTCCACGGCTAGAGTGTTGTGGCATCATCATAGCTCACAGCAACCTCAAACTCCTGGGCTCAAGCAATCTTCCTGCCTCAGCCTCCCAAGTAGCAGAGACTACAGACATGCATCACAACACCTGGCTAATTTTTCTATTTTTAGTAGAGACATGGTCTTGCAATTGCTCAGGCTGGTCTTGAACTCCTGAACTCAAGTGGTCCTCCCGCCTCAGCCTCCCAAAGTACTAGGATTACAGGCATGAGCCACCACATCCAGCCACTGAGGCAGTTTTGTCCTTTGAATAGTTTGTATCTTACAAACTGCCTGAGTCTCACATGCAATGGAATGACCTTCATAAAAAGCTAAGCCAAAATTTCAGTTAGAAAGGACAGATAAGTTCAGGGATTTGTTGTGCAACATGATGACCATAGTTAATAATGATGTATTACATGCTTGAAAATTTCTAAGAGAGTAGATTTAAGTGTTCTCACCATGAAAAAATTAAGTATGTGAGGTAATGCCTATGTTAATTTGCTTGATTTAGCCATTCCGCAAAGTGTGCATATGTATTAAAACATCACGTTGTATGCCATAAATATATACAATTTTGTCAATTAAAAAAATAGCGGAGCCAGCAAGCAGTTTGTGTGCTGCGTGCCATCCACTCAGAAGGGATTTCATGTCAGAGCGTGTATCTCCAGCAGCTTTCTAATGTCAGCCCTAAATGTGGACGTCAAAACACATCACCCTCCAGGGACACTGGAGCCGTCTCAAGATTGCATGTTTAAGTGACTAAAACAGAGAAATACAGCTCTTGGATTTGCAACAAAAAGCCGAAAGGTTGCCTCCTGGGGAGGGCTGTGTATTAGGCGAGCAGCGAGGGGCAGGAGAGGCGGCTGGTCCTGTGGTCCCCGGAGGGTCCTGTGGTGGTGGTGGGCCAGGTCTGCGGCGGGAATCTGTCCCGATTGCCAAGTCCCTGTCTCATCGTTCGTCAAGCAAACAGGCCATGTCACAGCAGATTATGCTGGTGTCAAAGAGAACATGCCGGCTGAAAACACATCTGAGACTGAGACATTTTCTTCCTCGAAAATGGAGTGGTTTTGAGGAAAATATGTTCTAGAGGGTTGGTAGGCAGGTGTGGATGTGGATTTTCCCTCCATTAATGACACAGGGGCAGGTGTCCTTCGGCATCGTGCATGTTGGTCACAAGACACACTGTGGCTCGAACCATCCCACTGAGTGAACAGTAGACTGAGGACAAAAAGGTTAAATCAGAGATTATAGATTGGTTTCTGCTAGATCAAATGTGGCCCACAGATGTGTTTTTCTGGGCTGGCTGAGTGTTTAAAAAAATATTTAAATTGTGAACTAAAAAGACATTGCAGATAAAAATCCAGATTTTCGCCTTTTCCGGAAAGATTGGAAGATCTGGCGATTCTGGGCCAGTTTTCCAACATGGAGACTTGCCTCTGTTGAGTAGCGGCTGCCCCCTCCTCGATGGAGCTTGAACTCTCCAAATTTATGTTCTTCACTCATTTGAATTACTTGCCTAGCCCAGTTGGCGTCCATGTTTGCTGTCTGGGTTCAAACGTGGGGTCCTAATCCCAAGTTCTTTAAAGGGGCTCCCATCCTGCTCCCCATCTGCGCCCTAGTGGAGTTTCTTCCCCTCCTCCTGCCCCCCCAGCCAGCGCCGTGAGGGTCAGCTGTACATCTCAGCAGAAGGGAGTCTCCCAGCCTTTCTCTGCCGCTCCTCTGTGGCTTTATAAATAAGACAAAAAATGGGTCTCCACGAGGAGAGCCAAGCCTCCTGTCTCTTTCTCTTCTTATCTGCCCCTGAATGAGAAGGGACATAGGGTCACAATTTAGAGAGGCCATTTCACATTTATTCTGAAGCTGTAGAGTCCTATTCCTCCTCCCCCAGTTCTTTCTACCTGTTTTGTTCTAATAGGAAGAAAGGGCAGAATTTTAATAATGTCTCCCTGGAATGACTTTCTTCATGCATGAATTATTTCTCATTTACAAAGGTTTGGGAGGTGCTTTTTTCCCCTTCCTTTCTTGCTGTGGGAAATGATGACTGTTTTCATTGCTAGACACGTTACTGTCAGAACTCATGAAAGCTGACGGTCGAGCCTGTTTTCCCACGGAGTCCCTCTCCAGCAGCCAGCTCAGCTTGGCGCATCCCTGAAATAGCGGCTCTTGTCAACGGATGTACGAAAATGTCACAGTCACGGTGGCTAATGGCAGGTGACTGCCGTGGTGATACACCGGCACAGAACAAAGGGAGATGAAAGGCTGAGGAGGTCCAGCTCCTTTTCATTTCGTCCTCACAAAAACCTTTAGGGAGTAGGTAGTATTGTCACTATTTTTGCAGTTGAAGAAACAGAAACACAGAGAAGTTAAGCCACATTCCCAAGGTCACCCAGCCAGTAAAGGGCAGAACTGGTATTTAAACCTGGCTCTGCCAGCTCCCAACACTTTGACCACCATGTTGGGCAGCCATCCCTCTGTTCTCGTGGGGTGACTTCTCCCGGGAGCCTGGTTCACTCTGCGGGAGGGGGGATGGCCCCGCTGGTGGTTGGTCCATGGTGTCCAGTGCCGGCTGGGCCAGTTGGTCACTTCCTGTTCAACACGGATGGGAAGTAAGAGAGGGAGGCTCAGTCAGGCTGCCCTGTTGAGGGGAGGCCATGCGAGCCCAGGAGCTGGTGGCGACACCATGCTCCCTTGTGGACGGGGCAGTGGAGTGGGCCGCTCTGCTGGGTGAAAGAAGAATGAAGTGGGCATGCTGAGAGACTCACAGACGAGGTGCAGGGAGAGGGGGCCCCCGAGCTCCCTACAGGACTTCAGTCCTTGGCTTTTTGCCGATGCCAACTCCAGAAGGGTCTGTCAGTTACGAGCAGCAGAATCGTAACCTGCACAAAGGTACTCCAAGGTGGGCGTGACCGCTGAACACTAGCCCGGGCCCTCTCCCGGGTGCCGTGTTAGCGCTCCGTCACCAGGGGAGGCAGGTGGGTGCTGCAGACGCTGTCTGTCCCAGCGTCGTCCCTTCAGGTGAGACAGGTTTGTTCCACCTCTCACAGTGGCAGTTAGGGCCGGTCGGCGCAGCCCCATCTGGGCCCCCGGCATCTGCACGTGCACCTGCCGCTGCAGTCGGGGCGTCAAGCCCCTGCTCCCCTGGGCTGGGGCAGGGAGCCTCTGATGAGAGGAGGCGGCTCGCTGAACTGCTCACAACAGCGTTTCTTGGCGTAGGAAAAGGAACTGCAGCTGAGCCCCGGATCGCTGTGAGCTTGCTCTTTCTAGTCCTCATCCTTAAAAAGGCATTTCTAAGAGGGGTGCGGGATATAGCCCCAGGGCACTTGGAGCCCAGCATTAAAGTGTTTCTGCAGCACAGGCTCTCTTGCCTAAAAGATCCTGCGTGTGACCCTTCAGCTGGCCAACCGCGGCAATCCAAGGCCATCCCCAATTCTTTTCAACACAAAACCTCTGCTTTAGTCTAGCTGGTCTCCTTAGCATGAAATCTTGCCAGGCACAAGGGGACTACGGGCCTTCTACACTTATAATACTTGTAAAAGAAAAAAATTCACAGTTGGTAAAATGGTAACGAAGACTTGATTAAAGACCATTGCAATAGGGATGTTGTAGTGGGGGAGAGAGATTGAGCTCAGCTAGGAAGGCAGCAAGGACAAGCGGGGATTTGCAGGCAAGGAGCAGGGTGAGGGGTGAGCAGACGGAAAGTGAGCAAGAGAAGACATCAAGGACAGGGGATTCTAGCTAGACTGTCTTAGCTCAGGCTCCATGGCAAAATACCATAGCGTGGGCAGTTTAAACAACAGAAATCCATTTTCTCACGGTGCTGGAAGCCGGGAGCCTGAGATCAGGGTGCCAGTGCAGGCAGGTTCTGGGGAGGGCTTTCTTGCTTTGGCCTTTCCTTGGTGTGTGCATAGAGAGAGAGAGAGAGAGAGAGAGAGAGAGATCTCCTGTCTCTTCTTCCTCTTCTATAAGGCCACTAATCCCATCACAAGAGCCACATCCTCGTGACCTGATCTAACCTGATCACACTGGGGGTTAGGGCTTCAACACATGAATTTGGGGGCACAATTGCTCAGTCTATAACACTGGCCTAATAGGATGCCTGCTAAAGGCAAGCCAAGGACCTAGATGTCAAAGGTGAGGGGTGAAGAACCTGACCAGATATCTAGGGTGATTGGATGTTAGGGGTAGGGGGTTACTTGGCAGGATTCTTTGCTAAGACTGGGCTGGGCAGGGACAAGACAAGACAGGGGTCAAGAGTGAGGCCTGGTTGAAAAGAAGGCTCAGAGGAGACTGAAGTTGGTCAAGGAGAGTCTTTGTCATAGTGCAGGCTCTGCACATTGTCTAATCGTTATGTGCAGAAAAGACACCTCTCCTTCGCTGTCACTGGCCTGGAGTGAAGGAACTGTCTGCTCCCTGACGCGGAGGCTCCTCTCTTCTCTCCACGCCACTGTGTCTCCCTTGACTTCAGCCTTTTCCTCTCCCCAACCACTTCAACTTCCAGTTTTCTTTCAGAGATCCAGGAGCCTCAGCATCTGGAAATAACACACGCGCACACATGTGCGTGCGCACACACATGTACACAATATGATAATGGAACCATCTGGAAGTGCACTGAGATGTAAAGAAGGAAGGTTTAAAAACCCCACTGTCTGCAATTTCGTAGCATAAAGGAGCTAAGAATGGAAGGAGGCGGTCTCCTCAAACAGACAGACTTGTATGTGAAGAAACTCTCACGCAGCAATGGGCCAGGATCAACGTGCTGAGGCAAAGCTGGGCTTCTCCAACACCGGGAAAGAGGAGGCGTGCCTGCCTTGTTTATGAGACACTGTGGACTTGCTTCATTCCTGCCTCCGCCGTCTCCACAGCCCTTGGTGCTCTGCACAAAGCAGCGTCTCAAAAGTATTTGCTGCACAAATGAAATTTAATTGGAAGCCACTGCTTAGTTACCTTTGTCACAAATGTTAGCATGATTTATCCCAGAACCCGCAATAAATTGAGTGACAAGCCAAAGATCCATTGTAAGGTGTTAAAAGGAAATCCGAACAGCCTGCCCTTCTTTCCAAATACTTTTTATTCTATTCTTTTTTCTTGACAAGAGTTTCGAAATCATGAATGTGAGCAGGTGATATGTGAGTGCCCTTGATTTCTTATAGCTATGAAAAATATGGGGAACTTGGCTGAAAAATTCCATCTTTATTGTCGTCTGCTCTTGGTGGATATGTGAGCCTTCAGGGAAGAGAATTTGACAGTATCTATCAAAATTGCGAGAGCACCTTTTCCTTCCGTCCTGCAGTCCTGGTTCTAGGCAGTCTCTTCTGGTTCTCCACGACTGCGTAACAAACCACCTCAAAACTTAGTGGCTTAAAACAACAATTTTTTATTATTGCTCACGCTTCTGGAGGTAGACCGGGAGAGTCTCACTTAGGGTCTCATGCAGTCGTGGTCAGAAGCAGGCTTGGCTGGGCTGGGCATCCAAGATGGTGCACTCCCGTGGCCGGCAGTTGGTTCTGGCTGGCGGCCGAGGGCGCAGTGGGGCCTGCTGATGGGACTTGCCATGGTTTCTCCATGTGACTTGGGCTTTCATGGCATGGCAGCTGCGTTCCAAGAGGGAGTGTCTCATGAATAAGTGTTCTAAAAGACAAAAAAATGGAAGATTCCAGGCCAGTTAAGGGCAATTTCCAGAACTTGTCCAGTGTCACCTCTGTCCTGCTCTGTTGGTCACAGCAGTCTCTGGGTCCATCCTCCCACCAAGGTTCAAGAAGCCGCTACTCCCTTAATTTGATCTTTAAAATGTTTTCCCCAATTCTTTCTCCTCCTTGTTTCTATAAAATGTCAGAACTCTTTTATATACTGAAGTTTTTTTTTTTTTTTTTACAGTTGGGATTTTTTAACTCCAAGCAATAGAAACCGATTACAAGCAGGAGAGAATTCACTGGACGAGAAGTGGTTGAGGAATTGGGCTGGGAGCAGGCGGGATGTGCTCAGCAGTCTCTCCTGGGTTCTGCTGCAGGAAAAAAGGAACTCTGTGGTCTATTCTGTCCTTGTTCCTCTGCTCAGGAGTCAGTAGTCCAGGAGAGAGACCCAGCTTGGCTGAGCTTAGGTCAGAAGCCAAACCCTGTCTGTGGGGAGCAGAGGAAAGATCCAACAGAAGGAGCGTCCACAGTGGGAGGGCAGGCGCCTAGATTGCTGTTCCAGCTCTGTTTAATATCCTCAAAAGGACAATGGATGCTGGGTGAACAGATACTAAATCTGGGGTACAATGCAAGGAGAGTGGGCTTCGGGACCACACACACCTGGCTGGCTCACTTACTGGCTGGGTGACCTGTGAACAATCATAATCTTTCCTGGACTCAGTTTCCTTATCTGTAAAATGAAGGTAAATATTGCCTAATTTTCTGTGTTCTTGCGAGGATTAGAGACAAACTGTATAAAGTGCTCTGCACACTCTTTGGCCCACAGTAGACCCTTCATAAATGGCAGCCATTGCATCGTTCTTCCCCGTGGAGCAGCAGCACACCTGCCCCCCCCCCGGCCCTCCCCCCACCACCGTGCAACTCTGTCCTTCTTCCTCTGTGGCGAGTGATGAACTTACTAGCCATCCAAAGGCAACAGGCACAGTTAGGCCCAATCACTGTGGGAACTGGGTGTAAACTGCGGAGCCTCAGAACACGCTGGGAAGGGACTATGGCTGACAGAGGGTGTCCCACCCACCCCAGCGCGGTGGTAATTCGCCTGCACCCAGAGTTTTGCAAGGAAGGGCTTAAGCCTCACAACCACATGATAACATATTTGAGCACAGATGCTCTCGTAGCTTTTGCTGGGTCCCAGGATGCCAGGCGCACTGTGTGCTATTTTAAGCTGAGATTCCACATGCAGTCATATTCTTCCTCTTTCATTCCTGGGCTTTTCTGTTCTTGAAACAGATCTTTGTTCTTTTTCTTTTTCTTTTTTTTAATGTTTTCTGTCCTTCTAAGAGTGATGGGATGAGTTCATGACTCCTGCCATCTTCAGAATGCCTGGCTTCGAGAGTGTATTCAGAATCCTTTAATGGTGCTTTAATGTCAGGCACAAAATGAAGCTTTTCCCAAGTCTTTATAACATGCTTGAAAGGACAAAGTGGTCTTGTCATAGGCTGCTGCGACGCTCTCAGCGCTTTGCCACGATTCATCTTGTACCAGATGGACTCTTTGTTAGGTGTGCATCGCATCCACCTGCGAACTCACCACCTTTGCTTGGGATTTGATTTCAGCTGCAAATAATAACTCCCTTTCTTGTCTTGACCCATAGATCAAAGGTTATCAACAAATTCAAATTCTTCTCTCTTTTTCTCTTGTGCTGGGTTGGAATACTAGAATAGGTTGCATGAATGACCAGCTTTTTTTTTTTCCAAACAGCTTGGCTTGAACTCAAACACCAAGACTAAGGTTATTAGTGTTTGGAGGGGGCTGCAACGCGGGGTTTCTGGTGTTCATGTCCATGGAACTCACTGATGGCAACAAATTCCATTTTTGTTGCTCTTAGCATCACTCCACTGCAAAGCTCAGGTTAGGAGCCCAATGACCTCCCTGTTGTAAATTCATCCTTAAAATGCTCTCTTCCTTGCCCTGATTTTCCTCCGACCACTCTGACCACTGTGTCTGTCCTTTTATAGGTTCTTCTTGGCCATCAAATATCGAGGAAGCTCAAGACTTGGTCTTAGTCTCTATTCTAGTCCCACTCTTCCCTCTTAGGAATTTCGTCTGTGACCGTGACTTCGGTTACCTCCTGTGGGCAGATGACTCACAAGCCTCAAGTTAGAAAAGCCCAAACATGTCCTCTGAGTCTCAAACCCACATGTTCAACTGGCTTCCTAACATTCTAGTACGTGGCCCAGTCTCCTCAAACTCAGCCTGTTAAAATCTGAGATTTCCCCTTAGCAGGACCCCCATCTCCATGACTGTTGACCCCACACCCCAACCTTCAAACAAGACAGTGTCTTCCTTGACATGTTTCCTCTCCCCCCTCCCATCCACCCCAGCATTAATCACTGCAGTTTTTTCTCTTGAACGTCTCACGCTGGTCCAGTTGCTTGAGCTCTCCCACCAGCACTTTGGCCCACATCATCCTCCTGGCTGAGACTACCGGTTTACTTTGTCCATGCCCCAGTCTACTTCCCATGATGTAAGCTTTCTGCAGTGTAAACCTTGTTATGTTACCCTCTGCCTGAAAACCATCAGGGTTCTCTAACTGATTTTAAGATAAGGACCCAATTCCTTCCCAAGGCCATTCGCAGACCTACCCTGCTGCCTCCAGCCACATCTCCTGTCTCACCGTCCCTTTGCCTGTTCACGTGACCCTCATGGAAAGGCTTCTGCACACCCTATTTGCTCTGCCTGCTCCACCTCTGCCTTGTTTAAGATAATGTTAACTGTTGTTAAGATCTCTGCTCAAACACTCGAGTGCAGATGTCTTTTTTATAGAATGTCTTTTGTTCCTTTGAGTAGATGCCCAGTAGTGGGATTGCTGGATCAAATGATAGATTTACTCGTATCTCTTTAAGGTATCTCCGTATTGCTTTCCACGGAGGTTGCACTAGTTTGCAGTCCCACCAGCAGTGTATGAGTGTTCCTATCTCTCCACACTCACCCCAACATTTATGGTTTTGGGACTTTTTGATAAAGGACATTCTCACTGGGGATAAGTGATATCTCATTATGGTTTCGATTTGCATTTCCAGCAGCACAATTCACAATTGCACAGATGTGGAAACAACCCAGGTGCCCGTCAATACCTGGGTGGATTAATAAAATGCGGTATACATATACCACGGAGTACTACTTGGCCACAAAAAATAATGGTGATACAGCACCTCTTGTATTATCCTGGATAGAGCTGGAGCTAGTTCTACCAAGTGAAGTATCCCAAGAATGGAAAAACAAGCACCCCATGTACTCACCATTAAATTGGTATTAACTGATCAACACCTAAGTGCACATATAGTAATAACATTCATCGGGTGTCGGGCAGATGGGAGGGGAGGAGGGGATGGGTATATTCACACGTAATGGGTGCGGTGCGCACAGTCTGGGGGATGGACACACTTTAAGCTCTGACTCGGGTGGGGCAAGGGCAATATACGTAACCTAAACATTTGTACCTCCATTATGTGCTGAAATAAAAAAGTTTAAAACAAAAAAGATCTCTGCTCAATTATCACTTCCTCAAGGAAGGCTTTCCTTTACCTCCTCGACAGGCCAAGTCCTCCCGTGAGTGCTCTCAGAGCGTCACTTGCCTCTTGATCACAGCACTTATCATATGGGTATGTGGGATCCTTTGATGACTCGGCTCTATTCCCGAGGGCAGGGATGCACCTGTTTTTCTCATCATTATGTTGCAGCACCAAGCACAGTGACCATACACATAGTAGGTGCTCAGTACATATTTTTAAATGATTACGTAAGAACTAGAAGTTCAGAAGAAATTCATGCCAGTTGAGGATTGAACCAGATAAGGCTCCGTGAGACCTCAGATTCTGGATAGAACTAAAAAGGGGACAACTTAGTCCGAAAGTCTGGTTTGGAGATGGTGACACTGTGATCTCCGCTCTTTGTCATAAATGTCTTTGCAGTATCCACAATGTCCGTCTACTGCCCAGTGGGCTTCCTCCAGTGGTACCATCTGGGTTTGTGACAGGGAGGAAAGATCTATCGGAGCATACGGCTCTTTGTGAAGGGCTGTTCTGCTAGTTGCTGCATGTTTAGTTCTACGCCCTCCCAGTCCTGTGCTCACCGAACTTGGGGAACTTGCAGTCTAGCGGGAGGGCCAAGACTGAGGGGTGTGAACTTGCCAATTGCAGCACAAGGCTAGAGAAGTCGGTTTCGTGACAGCTGTTCCAGTTTCTAGACATGGGACCTCCAACACATTTCTTAACCCCTCTGAGCCTAAGTTTCCTCATCTGTAAAGTGAGAATTATAAAATCGAGATGGTTTTGAGGATTCAATGAGCTAATACAGGTGGGCTTCTATGCACAATGAACAAAACTCGCTGCTGTCTGGAGCTCAGCGTGGCTGCGTGGGCTCTGAGCAGGAGGAAAGCAGGGAGCAGGGAGGAGACGGAGCTGTGGGGAAAGGGCTCCGGTGGGCCCTTGGAATGCGGGAAGGCGGAGGGCAGGAAGGACCGGAGGAAGAGGAGAAAAGCAGGTTTCAGGGAGAAAAAGGCACAGAGGCCTGGAGGGAGCCTGCCTTGGGTGGGGGAATCAGGCGAGTGAAGAGCCCTGCACAGGCTTAGATCTCACGCCGCGTGCAAGCCTTGGGGTGGTTTGTCAGCCAAGGAGGAACTTATTTCTTACGACATATTCCTTTATTAAAAATCAAGAGGTAAATAAAACTGACATTTTGGAGTTCGGCCTTGGGTTCGTTGAGTGTTTGTATGATGCAAACGAAGTAGTGAATGACCGGGATCCCTGTCAAATATTTCAGCACGTGACTGCACAGGCAAAGAGAAAAAACCACTCGGGTTTGTGCGGGTCGCTGTCGCATGATAGCATAATGATCTCTCTCAACCTCAGTTTTCTCAGCTTTAAAATGGAATTAAAATGTCATCTAACAACGATAAAAAGCTGCTCTGTGCCAGACAGTGAAGTATGTTAAGTAACTAAGATAAGTGAGCTCTGTGCCAGGTGCTTCACGCGACGACCCACTGAGGCAGGACTTTACTCTTGAGGCACAGAGAGGTTGAGTCAATTGCCCAGGCAGAACCCGCACCCGGGCTCTGGGGGACTGCCCTACCCCGCACAGTGCCGCTCCGGAAACGCGGGGGTAAGGGGCGGCCGCTGCCGGGCCTGCGATCGGTGCTCCTGTGCTGTGGGGCCCTCTCTCTGTTGATTGCATTTAGCTCGGTAATTTATCACAGACTGTTCTTTATTTGTTTCAGGTGTTTCTCTTTTATCTACTAACAATGGTAAGTAAATTTCTTAAAGAAAGGAGAGGCCTTAGAGCCTGAGTTCTTTTGTAGCTTTCACAGGGCACCTACAGGTTCTCAATAGAAATGTCTTAAAATGAACTGAATAAATGCTTACTGATTGAATAAATGAAGGATTCAATAAAAAAGCAAGTGTAGAATATGACTGATTGGCTTTTATAGCTTCTTATTTATTTTACCCCACTGACTAAAACAGGATTCGAGGAGGATTATAAAAATATGTAAAACTCAACAGGATAAAAGCAAACAAGCGAGAAAATTGGAGTGAAGGGAAAATAAAATAAAGCCAGAGGTGTTTATTTCTTTGTTATTTCTTGACAGAAGTTGGTCAGCAAATCGCCAAGATGAAATCCAAAAAATTTGCCAAGAACTGAAACTTATTCCTGTCGGGCAGCGGTCCCCAACCTTTTTGGCACCAGGGACCTTTTGGCACCCCCGACCGGGGGTGGGGGTGGGGGTGGGCAGTGTCGCGATGATTCAAGCACATTACATTTATTGTGCACTTTATTTCTATTGTTATTGCATTGTAATATATAATGAAATAATTATGCACCTCACCGCAGGTTGGGAAGGCCTGCTGTAGGGTGTTCCTTGAACTCTTGGACAGGACACAGCTCTGACCTCAAAGGGAGGCGTGAGTGGAAAACAAAGGGAGTTTGGAACTGTCTCTGGTCTGGCTGCTAAGAAAATACCAGGTTTTCCTTGGGACCAGTGAACCTCACTTTAAAAGAGGTGTTTTTCTCAGTGTAGAGAGAATCTCGTCCTCCTGGCTTGTATTAGCACATCGACCCTCCCTCATTTCCATTCCTACCTTATCTCCAGGATCTATCTGCACGTGTCTGGGAGGCTTGTGACAGCTTTATTAATCACCCCTCTTCTCTCCCGGACTTAGACTCATTAAGAATAGGAACAAGGGAATCCCACGGAAACCAAGAATTGGTGAAATCAGGTTAAAAGTTTGCCCGTAAGGCTATCTGCCCCTCCCATCTAGCTTGGCCTCTCCACGTGGTCATCTCTGTGTCAGTGGAACTGCCGCGTAGCTTTTTGTCATGACCAGTGCCTGCGCCACTCCTGGCCAGTCTGAGTCCATCGATCTGTGTGGGGACAGGCATCATTTTTTTTTTTAAGCTCCTAAAATGATTCCGATGTGTAGCCAAGGCTGAGAACCATTTAGCGTGCATCGGAATCCCCTGGAGGGCTTGTTGAAACACCGATTGCTGGAGTTCTTGATCCAGAAGGTCTGGGTAGACTTGAGAATCTGCATTTCTCACGGTTTTGCAGATGATGCTGTTTCAGCTGGTCCTGGGACCCCACCCTCGGAGCACTGCTCTAAACCAACAATTGAGCCGGAGGACTTCGATGCTTGCAAACATTCCATTATAATATAAATATTTCTTTATTGTTATGGAGGTAATTTTTTGTGTACCTTGATTTTTATTTATTGCACAAATAAACTAGAAAAAGAAACGTGGGAATGGAGCGTGCAGAATCCCACAACCTTTACACATATGCCGTTGCAGGTGCGACAACGGCAGTAGCGGTGGCGGCTGGCGTTCGTTGCACCCTTGCCACGTGTCAGGCACAAGCTAAAACTTTAGGGTCATTCATTCCCTGTAATCTTCATGACAACTCTGTGAAGCAGTTACTTTACTATCCCATTTTACAGATGGAGAATTCGCAACAATGGATTTTTATTCACTTGTAACCAGAGCAGAAAGTCAACTTTGTGTTCAGCTTCTTTCATCTAGTGCAACGGTGTATTTTCCATGTTGAATAGACTATTCTATTGTATTCACGTACCAGTTTTCTTCTCGTTAGGTGTTTAGATCATTTCCATTTTTCACAAATATATTTAATATAGCAATGATCAATTTCATTTAGTGATTGTCTTGAATTATTTTTCTTAGGATAGAGTCCCTTTTTTGAAATGTTGACAATTAGCAATTTTTTATTTTGATAGATGTAGGGGTACAAGTGATTTTTGATTACATAGATGGATTGTATAGTGATGGTGTCTGGGTTTTTAGTATACCCAACACCAGTAGCATATATCACACCAAATGATTTTTCTTCCCTTACCCTCGCCCATCCTCCCCACTTCTGAGTCTCCAGTGTCCATTGTATCCCTCTGTGTGCCCTTGCATGTGTAGGTAGCTCCCACTTACAAGTGAGAACATTCGGTATTTGGTTTTCCATTCCTGCATTACTTCACTTACGGTAATGGCCTCCAGTTCCATCCAAGTTGCTGCAAAAGACATTATTTCATTCTTTTTATGGCTGAGTAGTACTCTACAGCCATTCCTTGGTGGATGGGCACTTAGGTTGTTTCCGTATCTTTGCAATTATGAATTATGCTGTGATAAACATATGAGTGCAAGTATCTCTTTGATATAATGATTTCTTTTCCTTTGGATAGATATCCACTAGTGGGATTGCTGGATCAAATTGTAGGTCTACTTTTAGTTCTTTGAGAAATTTCCATACTGTTTTCCATAGAGGTTGTAATAATTTACGTTCCCACCAACAATGTGTTAGTGTTCCCTTTTCACCACATCCATGCCAACATCTATTGGTTTTTGACTTTTTAATAATGACAATTCTGCCTGGGGTAAGGTAATATCTCATTGTGGTTTTAATTTGCATTTCTCTGATAATTAGTGATGTTGAGCATTTTTTCATGTTTGTTGGCCTTTTGTATATTTTCTTTTGAAAAATATTCATGCCTTTTGCCCACTTTTTAATGGGACTATTAGTTTTTTTTCTTGATGATTTGTTTGAGTTCTTTGTAGATTCTGGATATTAGTCCTTAGGATAGTGTCTCAAAAGTGAGCTTGCTCAGTCAAAAGGTAAAAATCATTTATCTTTGATTATAGTGTACTAGAACAAAAAACCAAATTTTGTCAATTATTTTTCAAACCAAATCATTCTCTGAATAGATTTAGATAGTCATACATTTAAAATAATGGTACTGTAATTAAAAGTTATGAAGATATTTTGTGTAATTTAGCCCCATTGCAAAATCACTCCAGTGGAGGCTACCTTCTAGGCAGCCAAGCTCTTCAAGAAAACTTCCAGATTTATGAAGGCCAAAGATGTTTCAGTCTCCTTCTATTGAAATAATGCCCAAACCACAAGGGACTGAGAACCAGAACTCCATTTTGGACATCGGAAGGCACCTGTGACTCAGAACCCCGCTGTGCAAGTGCTGGGCAGTGGGAGGAATGTCAGGCCCAAGTGCCTGAAGAACGGCTCGGGAAACCGAGGCACCAGCTACTGCTGAAGTTGAGTGGGAAGCACCAGGCAGCAAACAAGAGAGTTTTGTGAAAGTTCGTGTAAGAGACAGGCAGAGTCCCTGGTCTCGTCCTATCGCCAAGAAGTGGGAGGCAATTCTCCAGAGAAACTGAACAGAGAGCGTCCACACATGGGGACTCCAGGCATAGAGGAGGGTAGCGTGTACCAGACCGGAGCCAGGGGATGGGACGAAAGTCTGCATCTTCCAAGGCGAGGCTTCCGACACCCTGCCCAGGTTGAGTCATGTCATTCAGTTTCCCTAACCGGCTCAGCCAATATTTGTGTGTCCTTAGTATTGAAGACATTATAACCCATAAATAGGGATTTATTCAAAAATTGTGCTATACGGTCATGTACTACATAATGATGTTTTGGTCAGTGACAGACCACATATATGACAGTGGTCCCATAAGATTATAATGGAGCTGAAAGACTCCTATCACCTGGTGACATCTCGATGATACTTGCCCTGTGTAGACCTAGGCTAATGGGTTTGTTTGTGTTTTAACAAAAATTAAAAAATTTTTTTTAAATAGAAAAAACTTACAGAATAAGGGTATTAAGAAAAACTAGTTTTATACAGCTGTACAATGTGTTTGTGTTTTAAGCTAAGTGTTACTGCAAGAGTCACAACATTTTTAAAAAATTAAAAACTTTATAAAGTACAAAAGTTGTAGTTAAGCTAAAGTTAATTTATTATTGAGGAAAGAAACTTTTTGATAAATTTAGTGTAGGCTAAGCGCAGTGTGCACGAACACCGTGGGGGCTCCGCGCTCAGCGCTCGCTCCCGCCTGGCCCGGACCGCCTTCCGCTCCCGCAAGCTCCGGTCACGCGACGCTCTGTACCGTGTGCCGTCTCCTGCCTTTCACGCCGTATTTTCAGTGTGCCTTTTCTGCGGTTAGAGACACAAGTGCCGTTGTGTTGCGGTTGCCTGCGGTGTTAAGTGCAGCAACACGCTGCACGGTGTGCCCAGGACCAGCGGGGTGCGCGGCCCGGTTTGTGCGAGCGCGTTCTTCGACCTTTGCACAACAAAATCGCCTGACGATGCGTTTCCCGGAGTGTGTCGCCATTGTTGAGTGACACGTGACTGTAATCATCCCGGGAGGTTGAGCTTAGGAGAGATGTGAAGAGCTTTGTCTACCCACTTTAATAGGAAATTGTGTTCAATGTGGAAATACTGAAAATATGGAGGTAAATAGAAGGCAGACCGGTGAAGTTGCTGAAAGTGGTCGCCTCTAGGACCCAGGACGAGGGAGCGGCGCTGAGTGCGTTGGGACTGATGTTTCTTGTTGTAAGCTTTTAAGCACTAATTGACTTTTTAATGACGCGAGTGCATTTCGTTGATAAAATTGAGGAAAGGGAAAAAATTGCTTGGGCAATTTTCTACTACTTAATTTATGTACCTTATAAGTTAGACTTCATAAATGGATTTTGTTCAAGCAGGACACTTGTGGAGATTGCAGGTTATAAATAAGAATCGATTATATTGGGGAGGTAATTAATTGGTCAGTAGCCAAAGAGAGAACACTGATTCCTAATAGAGGAGTGTGAGGTCTAGCTTGAAGAGTTAGGATCGCTGCTGTGGGCTTCATTCTTGCCCAGTTCCAAGAGATACCCTTTACTAATTCACCCTGTGCAATGCAAGCCACCTGACGAGTCACCGATACTGTTGGCAGAGTCTAAGTAATCGTCATTCCAACCAGGAGAATGCCGGTGTCTGCTCTCTGTTGCCATGGAAACAGTGCAGCTCAAGTTTCTCTGTTGCTTTGGTAACCCACCCCCATTTCTTCGCATCACTACTGCGCGGGTATGTTGCTGCCAAGATAATGGTCTCTATTATGGATTGAATGTTAATGGGGCCAGTACTCTACTCCAGCCTACACCCAGCCGCCCCCGCAGCTCCGCATTTGAGGCCTTGTCTGAGTGGCATCTCAGTGAGAGGGTAATAGACACTCAGATGGGATGGAGTGGAGCTGTGGTGACAGGGTGAGGCACGGAGGGGGTCGTGCAGGAGGCTCAGCTTCGAATCCTGAAGAGGGAGGAATGGTGTCTAAGAACTCAGAGAGGCGAGGACGAGGCTGTCTTCTATGAGAGTGCCCCAACTGCGTGTCAGACGCCGAAGCCACTTCTTCCAGTCAGTAAGGGATAATGACAAATAAGGCTTACTGAGTAACGGATGTGTGCTGGGTGCTGGGTTAAGTACTTTATGCCCGCTCGATCCCTGTTTTGCAGAGGAAAAGGATAAGTAACCCATTCAGTATCACACAGATTCAGAATTCAAACTCAAACCGTAATCATTGCACTAAGCTACTGCTCACTTGAGTCTAGGGAAAGCAAGAGAAGCCTCAGAGAGTGTCCTTGCCCCAAAAGAGCTCATTCTTCAACTGGAAAAAGAAAATTAACACAAAAGGAAAAAAATGATGTGGTGTGACATTGAGATGCCACGTTCCCCAAGAGGGTAAAGTAGGCACAGAAATGATCGCAGACTTTCCACAGGAAGAAAGAAAAGAGGAGGCTTCTGCAGACCCTGAGGGAGATCCGGGAGACGGGAGATGCCTAGTTCGGCCTCCAGCCTTCCACAGCAGAACCAGGGCAAGTCAGGCGTCAGCCTCAGAGCAGGCGTTTAACCTAAGTCAGCTCCCACCGACGGTGAGTTTTCAGTTGCTTGGCAAAGGGAGACTTCTGCTTCTCTCTTCCTCATTTGAGATTCAAATTTACTTGATGCTGTCTGGCTCTTTTACTTTGAAATACAAAATAGTTGAAGTTTCATATAAAATTGTTTTAAATTTTATGGCTCTCAATTTCACAATCCAACAATCCTATTTGCTTTACAAGTAGATTTTTTTTAGCCACCTCAGGTCCGCATGGCATTAAGTGGCCTCTAAATCTTCAGAAATAGAATTTTTATGGTGTCTTGAATTTTTTTCATCAGAATTATAGTGCTTCGGCTTGTTCTCCTGTATCATTTAATTCTGCCCCCATTCTCCTCTCTTAACACGCCAGGGCACGAGAGTCATCCGCCGTGGCTGGAGGGACCACACAGAGTTATAAAAGAGACGCTGAATCCTCCAGGGAGAGCGAGGGTGAAGCATCCTGCCGTCCCCGTCTGTGGAGTCTTTTGAAGCCCAAAGCAGTAGCTCTCAATGCTGAGTGCTCTCCAGTCATCTCTAAGAACATAAAAACATTCAGTTGTGCAGCCAAATGAATATATACTGGTTTTAAATTTTTATTAGATGTATGTGTGTTGTCAGGAAATCTAGAGGGAATTGAAGGCAACGGTTCACCCAAGAGTAGTATCAATTATTGCACGGAATGCTGGCTTGGGAGGGAGAATGCCTACATTCAAATCCAGCTCAACTTCTCTCTATCTCTGTCTCTCCTCCATCGCTCCCAATGGCTGTGTAACCTTGAGTAAGTCACTTCATTTTCTTAAGTCTCAGTTTTCCATCTGCAAAATGGGAAAAATTGTGGTGAATCATATTTTCTGTGCAGATGAAATGAAACAGCGCATGTGAAGAGTTTACAGTGATACCTGGAAGATAATGCTTAGTAGATGTTAACAATTTTTATTCTTGAAAAAACAAACCCACTAGGTCTTTAAGGTCTTCAGAAAGACTCCTATGTTTTAGGGGTCAGCCTCTTTCTTAGCCTGTTTCAGCGTGTGAACTTTGGAATGTGGTATTTCGCACACTTCGTGTTACTTCTGTCTTAGGCTCCTACCTGGATGGATCATTGAGACTCTGATGGCTCGAATTTTTGACCTTACTTCATCCTTGCATTCACCCACTCAGCACTCTACCTGCTGATTTCTGTAGTTCTGCTTCTGGATCCAGGACTAGATCCTGAATCCTAGTTGTTCCGTTGCTTGGCAAGAAATTTCTGATATTCTTGATGGTTGACCATACCCGGAATTAGAATTAACAAGATTATGGAAGGAAGCTAGGACCTTTCTAGTAAGAAATCAGATGTCCCAGCATCAGGTGAATTGGGAATTGCCTCCCTAGAATGCAGAGGAAAATTTTATTATTCAACTACTAAGTGTCTGGTGTCAGGCATTACAATTTAGAGAGCTCTAGCGAGAGTATGAACTAGTCTTGCATAGCTTTGTCTTTGTCTGAATAACAGTTCCCGCATATATGAGAAAACCTTTGTCTTTAATGGAGCGTGCAGCCTAGAGCAGTGAGGAGAAGGGGGACCCACCTATCACTGGAGTAACTGGAATAATTTCATTGATTCATCGGGTGACAGGTGACAGTGCCTCAATGTGCTCACCTCCCCAACACTTTATGGGTTGCAAAAAACAGAGAAAGCTTAAGTATCACTTTCAATGAACTGATGAAAAATTGTTGGGAATGGGCAAATAGAACTAGATAATCATGGAAAGAATATGTATGCAAAATAAATAAATTAACCCACGTATTTATATATATGTATTCAAATGCATATGTGAGACAAACTATAAAGGCTATGGAGTTGAAAGATAGTTGCTAAAGTATGACAAGTGCTAAAACAGAGTGGTTTGGGGGTGTGGTGGGATAGCATTCAAGGGAATTATTTATGTTTGGTGTTTGAGAGGCATCAAGAAAATATAGCGGAAGGAATACGCCAACTTGGAGAGTTCCAGTTCTGGCTCAACCCTCGCCTTGCTGTGTGAACTTGGACTAGTCCCTTTACCTCCTGTGCGATGCGTTTCCTGTAGCTGGAGAAGAACAGATAACGAACGTGAAAGTGACTTGTGAACATGCAGTTGCCACCGAGTGGGCAGTTCAATGACCATCATGAGCCTGTCTCTGGAGTTTCACCGTATCCAGCCTCTCCTTCTACTGGAAAATCCATGATTTTATTAAATAAAGTTTCACCGATCCTCTGTTCTGTGCACGGGATGGTGCCAGGCGCTGGGCAGGTGTGGCCGGCGGGCCGGGGGCCCTGCAGACCTGCAGTGTGCGCGGCGGAGGGTCCGTCGTCTCCCACCTGGGGCGAAGCAGCCCCCGACTCGTCTCACTGGTTTCACACGTGCTTCCCGCAAGTCGGTCCTCCACGCGGTGGCCAAAACGACCCGTTTCCCTCTTAAATATGATATTGAACGTGTTAAATATTTCTTGTCTTATTTTTCATTTCTATCATTTATACCCAGTGTGATTTTTAAAAACTAATCAGATCATGTCACTCTCAAACGGAAATGCTGCAGTGGCCTCCCACTGAATTTGGGTCAATCCCAACCTCCTAACTTCCACTTGCAAGGCTCTCCAGGATGTATTCGGGTGTGTGAAGTCCTCGGGCAGCCTCCTTTGTGTAGGGCTCTGCCTCTCCGTGCCGGGCTTAGCCTATGGCTGCCCGTGCGTTTTGGAACACGCTGCCCCCCCACGCCCCCTGTCCTGTTCCTGAGTGGCCTCGGTAAGCCGGAGGCTCCCGCCCCGCTCCCCGGTCTGCGCTCCTCGCTCTTACACTTGCTTCGTGTCCCAGCCACACTGCCCTCGCTTTCCAGCCCCTCATGTGCCCGTCTCCGAGCCTTGGCACAAAACGCCCCCTCCCCCTGGAATGCTGCCCTTCGCCATCCGTGGCATTGTCATCTCCCGTCTGCCGGGACGACCCTGCTTCCTATCCACTCCTCTCCCCCGACTAGATCAAGGGGCCTGTTCACATCGTTCGCTCCTCCCTGTTCACTCTCTTCAGTGTAGTCAATAAAACGTGTAATTTACTTCTGTGTTCTTACTTGCACGGTTATTTATTTACTGTTCGCTTTTCCTCTGACACTCAGCAAAGGCAAGCGCTACCCATCTCATTCACCCCCGTATCCCGGAACCCACTGGTAGAACCGTGACTGGCAAAAAGTAGATACTTGGAAAATACTCGTTAACTAAATAGATGCTTAAGTGCATAAATTAAATAGTGAATAAATTTGCTGTAGGAATCTGTGTGGAACCAGCATTTGTTTACAAGATCCGTCGCTATTTCAGCCTCTTCCTGTCCCAAAGAGCCCTGATGGTCACACGTCCCAACCTCTGAATTCTAGGTAGCTGCCTTTCTCTCTGTTGTGTGAGTCCTGTCCCTAAGTCCACAATTATGCCGTGTCTTTGAGTTGTGCTGCAGGGCACCTTGGTGTAAGCCTCGGCTCCTGGAGCCAGTAGCTTCCCTCACCTTCCCTCCTGAACTGATTTCCTCTCTCCAAGGTGCTGCTGTGTGTCCCCTGCTTGGAAGAAGACGGTGTATGAGTATGCTGAGGGTTAATTTGACAGAGTATCTTGCTGGAGCCTGAGATGACATTCTGCTTTGACCCGTCAAGTCCTTGTGACTTTCCAGAAATGGATTTGGGTAATGACTTGTCATTATGAGTAATTAGCATTTGTGGAAGTCTGAGAAATCCTGCCTTTTTTTTTTTTTTTTTTTTAGCTTTGGAAACTTTACTGCCCTTTGACATTTCCATTGAAGTTGCACTTTGGTAAGGGGTGAGATAAAATCATGGAAGTAAAAGGTCATCCATCAGTGCCTATAATTAACCCTTCACCATCCTGAAAGAAATGAAAGTGTTCCTTTTTCTAGATGTATCTAGGTGTGTGTTCCAGACTAAACCAGATTCCCATTAAACACTTCAAGTTAAAGTTAGCATTTGTAAGTTGATACCTGAATCAAAGAAGAGAGCCATAGTTCTCATTCCTTACTCAGTATGGTGGACTATGTACCAGAGGGCCTGTGACTCCCTACTGTTTCTAGATACTCTTGTTGGCTTATGAGATGTTGGAACTGGAATAAACCTTGTCCAATCCTCTTATTTTACAGATGAAGAAACTCAAAAGATAAAGTGATTTCGTATTTTAGTACTTAATTCATAGGTTGGAGATCGAACTATATGAAATACAGAGCGACGTATTTTAAACATTTCAGCACTTGCAGAGATCCTCCGGATTCGCAATAATGCTGGCCTTGTTTGGTTCTAGTAAGACAAATTCCGGCACGTTCACAAATGGATTGTTTCAGTTTAAACATAGCAAGTACCTTATCTCCTCTGGTGCCAGGGCTGCGTCGTGCTGGAGTCTCAGTCAAGTGTCTGGACACCGGATGGCGAAAAGCGAGCAGGGCTGCCAGGCCGCCGTTCCGAATAGAGAGACACTGGCTGTCAGCGCATCCGTGGGCTCTCGGAAAGCACCAGGGTGCCACGAAAGGGGGCGTTGTTACTGTCAGCCCCACCAACGTCACTAAATCGTGAATTGGAAGGAGGAAAGTGTGAGGAATAGCGAATCCGATCTTGATACCTCTTTGACTAATCCACGCTGTTGCTTGTGACTTAGAATAATAATATTTTGAAATGATCCCGTGTACGTATAGTGCAGTTAGCTTCAAATAGACGTCTGACGTGCCTTCAGAGCTCTCTCCTTTCCTTGCTTCCTTTTTCCTCCCTTTCTTCCTTCCTGTTTCTTTCTTCTTTCCCTTCAGTGCTCTCTCTCCCTCCCTCCTGGCTTTTTCCTCACCCATCTCTCTTTTCTGTATCTTTCCATTTTTATTTCTGCATATCATGCTGAACTTCCTTCACTTGGGCTCCCAAATGAGACTTTCCCGTTTCAATGAAGAGCACGGACATGACCCAGGGGTCCCCAAAATGATCCATTGCTATGCAGAATTAGAAATTCTGATTCTATTTATTGTATATACAATATGATAAATTAGGTTAATATATAATAACCTAATTATATTATTAGGTTAATATATTAGCCTAATATATTATTATATATAATATATATCATTATAATAATATATTATCATATTTTTACTGATAGTCATATAAGATCAAAGATATTTTGATTCCTAGATTGGATAGGAGTAATAAGGGGTTGATAGAGAATACAAGAAATTTGTGGTTCTAGTCCTAACTCTGAGGAACATGCTCTCTGATCTTCACCAAAACACTAAATTTTACTGTTACACGTTTCATGCCTGTGTTCACTACATGAGCGTGGAAGTGGATGGAGAGTTTAACCCTCTTCTTGCAATGTGCCTTTGCACTTTTCTCCAGCCGTCCACTCAGCTGTCGCTTTACGAGGCCTTCCTTCTTAGCGCACCGCAAAAGCAGGCGCTCGCCGGCACCCTGCGGCGGGGCGGAGCTGGGCCCGGCTTTGCTGTGCGAATCAGTGGAGGCTGCCGGTGGTGACGTGTGCGCTGACGTGGAGCTGGACCCATCCTCATTTGTTCGATAAACATTTGTCTAGTGTCTCTGGGCAAGGTCCTGTGTGGCAGGGACGCAGACACGAAGAGCAACCGGAGCGGGTTCCACCGTCTGGTGCTGGACACGGACGGTTGCAGTAGGGTGTGATGACGCTTGACAGGAGTGTCACGAGTGCAGCCGTGACACAGGGATTCCAGGGCGGGTGCTCAACTCACTCTCCTCCAATATACCAATGCTTTTCAAAAAATGTCCCTTCACAAAAAAGTGAAGAAAACCACCCGAAAAACAAACAATAAAAAAAACAAAAACAAAAACAAACAAAAAATATACATGGACTTTTGAAACTTGCTGAGTGTTTGGATTCCTGCCATCACCTCAGAACTGAGGGTATCTGAGGGCGGGGCCCGGGAACACGTGTTCACAGCAAGCTCCCAGGTAATTTAGAAACGATCCAGTGGGACGAGCCTTGTAAAGTGCCTGAAGCCCCACTACTTGAGATGCGTTTTTTAGGTCTTAGCACCTTTTTATGCTTAACAAATCCTGCTGTGAAGTGCAGATACAGGCCCTGGAGGGGGAGAGCTTGTATTAATATCTGATTCTTTCTAAAGGTGCCTCCCACGCTCAGCACTGCGCGGCACCCCCAGGTCTGCCCGGTCAGTGACCACACGGGGAGGATCGCCGAGGATCGTCGATGCCTGATCTTTAGGGTGGTAGAAGAAGGGCCGGACACACGGACAGCGTGTTCAAATAACTGAGGGCAAGTTGAGAGCCATGGGTGACAAATAGGGCTACCAGGATTGGGGAGAAGGACCCTGAAAGAGACAATAGGAATGAGGTAGGGAAACACTCAGCCTGTTTCAGGATGTCCAACAGCCTTTATCAAGTGGCACTGGGGACAATGGAAAAAACTTATCTTTAATTGTTATATTCTATCACTACCATGATTTGCTGTTAGGATATAATCTGATTTAAAATATATGCATATTTTAGACTTAAGGATGAGACTTAGGGTCCTGCCAGGTTTGATATTCCAACTCCATAACCCAATAGCCACATAACCTGGGTAAAGCCTTCACTTCTCTCAATTTTAGGTGGCTTATCTATAAAGCAGAGGTAGCAATACCTGCCTGCCTGAACAGATTCTTAGAGGGATCAAGTAAAATAATATAAACAAAGTCTGAAACTATGTTAAGCCTGTTTCTAAAATATCAGCTCCAGGAGAGTAGGGGTTTTTGTCTGGTGTTCACTGACTTGTTCCTGGAACCTGGGCCACTGCCAGCACCCTGCAGGTCCTCAGACGATGGCAGATGAATGACTTCCAGCGCCTCGTCTGACGAGGAAGTGGAATATCGCAGGGCAAGCGTGGACTTCGGACCCCAGCAGAGCTGGGTCTACCTCTGATTGCCACGTGACCTTGGGCAGTGACGGAGCGTTCCTGGCCTTCATCTCTCCTTCATAGCCCAGAAATGGCAATGCCTACCTCACACAGGTGTGTGAAGAGAAAAGGTAACGCTTACACCGTTCCTGGCACAGTGTCTGGCACTTGGTTGACAGTCAAGAGCAGCTACGTCATTAGCCAGGAACCTAAAAACCGAAGGTGTGAGCAACATGGAAGACACGGGACTACGTTCTGGAGTCATGAACACCTCTGACAATCTGATGAAAATATGACACACTTTCTAGAAAAAAATGCATACAGATATATGATACATAAAATATTGCGTATAATTTCGGAGTTCATCGTGAAGCTATCCATAGACCCCTAGTCACTGAATTTTTTCAAGCCATACTTTATTTTTTTATATAAATACAGGACATGCTCATGGTAAAAATGCAAACAAGACAGAAAAACACAAATATTGAAACAGCAAATTAAACTCACACTGTCAGGACACAACCAATATTAACGCTTGGTAAACACGTTTACAGACATCTCTGTATATTCATCCCTGCAAGAGAGAGGTACTCTTGTGAGGATGGAATTGCACTCCATATGCTTTTATAAAAATAAAAATATTTACATTTAATTTTATATGAACTCAACAGATGGAAAAGAATTGATGCAAAATTAAAGAAGTTTCCAAACTTCTATCAAATGCTTTTTTATTATGAGCAAGAATTCCCAAAAAGATTCCTCGATGGTGAAGAAAATATATGAGACAAACTTTTGCGTTGACTCCATTGTTAATTCTGTTTTAGTTTTAGAAGTAAATCTGGACTCTTATTGTGGTAGGTGAGTCTGTTATCCTGCTTAGGTTTTCGTCTCCTTCCTCTGCTCACCTCTCCCTTTTTGTTGGTTATATTATTTTCAGTTTCCCAAGGTGTTATATCTTTATATTCTGTACGGGAATCGCAAGCCTCTCAATAATTTAGTGTTTATTCCATGTTAGTGAATTCCTGTCAGAAGCGTTCTTGTAGCACTTGTTCTGTTTCCTAGGAAAACAGTTTTTTTGTGGGGAGAGAGCAGATGTAGTAGTAGGTGAGGGTGTCAAGATACAGATACAAACTACCTTATTTTCAAATGGCCCAGGGAATGCAAAATATTAATACAGAACTCTTGGGCGAGAGATTGGGCTGGAATTATTTGAGGAATGTGGGTGAAGGGCTGGAGCACGGGCCTGCAGGTCAGCCAGTGTGGCAGGCCGGGCTCCAGGTTCTGAGGGATACCACTGGCAGGCAGAGTCCCCAGGGAAGGACATTCTGTAGCCTCCGTCCTCGACCTGTTCACCACGTCCCTTGGAAGCAGCCGCCCTGCGAGGCCAGCTGAGCGGGCCCCGGCCGTACCGAGTCCAGTTTCCTCCTAAACCTACCCTTGGCTGATACTTGTTGTTCTTTTAATGGTGGTGGTCGGTGGGGAGGGGGTATTCCTCCTTTTCTACAAATGCCCACAGAATATTTAAAATGGGGCAGTAAGCCTGACCGAGCCTCTGCCACGTGGGTGCTGAGGTAGCGTTTACTCAGCACGAAAGCTGGACGATTAGTGTTTTATCCACGTGCCGTCAGCCGGCCCTGGAGGTTTAGCTGCATGGGCTCCTTCTCAGCATCTACTGGGGAAGGATCTGGAGTGTGAAGTGGGGTCAGAGGGCCCACGGGGGGAGAGGAGGCAGCCAGAAAGGTAGACTGAGGGCGTCGGTGATGGAGCTCGTGCCCTGCATTAGAGGGGTGCTGGGGATCGTCAACAAGAAGAGGAAAATAGATGTTGTGCACTGAAGTATTTTTGTCGTGCAGCTGCATAAGCAGGCAGCTCGTTTTGCATGATTTATAAGGACCTTTCTGGCATGTTCTTTTCAACCTAGCTGACTCCGTGAGAAAGAGCTGCATGCCCAGGAGAATCATTAATTGATTGAGGTATTATCATTATTTATTAGTCATTTGAGGTATTCCTTAAAATACAAATATCTCCATGGAAGCAGGGATCTGGAAAAGTCTCTTGGTGATTACCCCATCTGGCGGTCTCAGTTTTGGTTCACTTGACGAGCTCCTGAAGTGTTCTTAACAACACTGGCTGGGCTCCGCCCCCGGGAAATTGCACGTCAGTAGTTTGTGGAAGGGCCGTGCATGCGTGTCTAAAGCTTCCCCAGCTGATGGGAACGTGCCGGCAGAGCTGAGAGCTGCTGCTCTGTTTCACCCCCACCATGGTGCAGGGGGGAAGCGCAGCTCAGAGAGGAGAAGGGACTTGCCTGATGCCACGCACTTGCATTAGTTGTTCAGCTGAGCAAGAGCCCGGGGACTGTGCCCCCCACCTCACGTTCCCTGGAACACCTCTGCGCCCCGGCGTGGCCAGACCTTTGGAAATGGTGACCAACATCTCTCTCCTTTCCACGGGGCTCCGAAGAGGCGAACTTCAGCTGCTGCTACCAGGCAACTGTTTCTCTGCCCCTGCAGGAATATTTTAATGAAATTAATTTCAATTCAGAGTCCTACTGAAAGTTTATCAGCAAATGAATATTCTGTGTTCCCCATAAGAGAAACGACCAGAGGATGTCAATGTTTGAGAAAGAGTGATGTTGTGGCCACAGTAAGTTTCGTTTAAGGCGGGTTTTACTTAACCAGCCTCCAAAGGCCTCCTTCTGTCTGGGGATGGTGGGCGGCCACGGAACAGAGTGAAAAGCTGAGGAGCCCGCGCACCCTGACAGCCTTGGTGTGCTTTTAAAGTCACATGCTGAAAAGCAGGCACTTGATCACGGCTCCTTTTTTGCCTTGGATGTCAGAAAACTCAAAGTAAAATTTATACTTACTGTAGTCAAGGTTTCCATAATAATATTTTCTGTTTTGTCCCTTTTGAGGTCTATTTCTTCTCATTTGAGTCTTGTTTTTTTGGGCTTAATGTATGTTTGGTTTTTGGTGTAAGACACTCAAGTCTTTTGGAAATAGTAAGGGGTTTCACTCAGGCACGGTCTGGATCCCAGAGACATCACGGCCCAGCTGAAAGCGTCACAGCACACGCGTGAATGACAACGTCTTCCCTCTGCGCGTCTTCCTTGCTTGCCATAATGTTACTATTTGAATTGTTTTTCTACAATTGCACCTTGGATAGTTACGGGAAACTGGGAGAAACTATTTCCTCCACTGGGGAGCTTAAATTTTAAGCCCTGCCATCAAACCTCTACAAATGGATTTCCCTTAGCTCGTGCACGTCAGATGCCTTTGGCGCTCGTGGCGCAGGAAACCCGGGCCTGGAGCGGCGAGGAGAGGGACAGAGCCGCAGGCAGGTGGGACGCACTGGGAACAGCTCTACTCGGACAGCTCCAGAGATCTGGGCTGTGCCCTCTGACATCTCAGTGACCCAATTTATAAGGAAGCCACTGGCCCCTACGGTGAAGTTCCCTGACATTTTTCCATTTTGAAAGTTTTTGTGCTGATTAAGCCGAAGTAAGCTTCCTCCGCCCTCCTCGCGGTACTCCTTCCCTGTGGATTCAAGAGGGAAGGGCACAGGCCATCTTACGTTTCTAGTAAGGTCCTGTGAGCAGACCCAGTCGGGAAGAGGCTCCTGGCCACGGCATCCTTTTCTTGCCGCGTCATCGTGGCCGGGGAGGAAGTCGAGAAGAGCTGGTGCAAGACCAAACCCCACACTTAAAATCATGGTTCAGAGCCGCTGCCGCAGGGCCTTACACTCCTGGTTCCATTAATCTGGGTGACCATTCAGACCAGGAGACGGGAGCAGCTCTCACCTGGGAGGTGGAGCTGTCAGCTCAGGTAGCAGGCGGGGGGATAAAGCCTGTGGGTGGGTGTCCTTTTGTCTGTTGACTTGGTTCTCTGGTGGGGCACTCTCTCCATATTCGTCCCAGGACCATTAAAGTGACCGACATCATCTTTAATGAGGTGGGATCTTTGCCAAGAATAGCTAACGTGACTCTTCTGTCTTCTCTTGCAATACTGGGGACACGAAGCTCACATCAGTTTCTCTTCCAATCGGGTGACAGCAGCTTCTCTGGTGAGGAAACAACAGCCCTCCTTCCTCCTCCTGCCTCATGGGGCGTCTCTGCAAAGGTCCTAAAAGAGATTAAGAGTTGGTTCCTGTGGACGGATGTGTTGGTGGCTGTCTGACCAGGGCGCTGCTCTGTTAACTGAAGGCATATATTCCCGGAACCTCATTGAAAGTGATTTTTCTGCTAACTTAGACGGTCCATTCTTAGGGTAGTAAGAGTGAGAGTTTAGGAGGCAGATAGATCTACAGTCAAATCCCTCCCTCCTCCAACACACACACTGTTTACTAAGTGTGTGGCCTCAAATGACCTCTCCTCTCTGAGCCTACTTGCTGATCCCTACAATGGGGGTAATTGCAGCATCTGCCTCGCTGGAATATTGTGTGGAGTTGGATTAAATGAGACAGACACACAGAAGGTTTAGCAAAGTTCCTGGCACATAATAAGTGCTCAGTAAAGGGTAGTGGTCATTACCTAGTGTGAATGGTGACAACACCCAAGACACTTCTTCGGGAAAGCTCCTGAGAACAGAAGGGGTAAATTTTGGCAAACCAGGGGACTTCGCAAGCTCCAGGAGACTTTGCAAGCTCCATCCTTAGCCCTCCAAGTTCTGCAGAAGAGCAGTTCTGAAAACTCACATCTGATTTGCTATGTCCACACAGCTCAGCTGAAGACAACATGCAGCCTTGAATAGACGTAAAGGCAACTGGAGAGTGTATTAAAATTGGCCACAGAAACAAGCGAAAATCAAGCTCTATAATTAATGCTCAGCCTTTTATAGGCTGGGAGGTTTAACAAGACGGTCCGGAGGTCAGGAGTGGGACTTACCCAGCTACACCCAGAGGGAGAGAGAGAGAGAAAGGAAACATTATGCTGCATGCGTGCTTCCACGTTCTTTAACACGGGACCTCGTGTTGGGGAATTAGAGGAATTCCAATTAAGCCCTTTCATTTTGATTTCTCATTAGATCCTTAGAATATCTGCAGAAAATTAAATCGAACAAGAGACCTCCAGCCGGGAGATTTATCCGATTTAATGTTTTGAAAGAGACTTATTATCTTGTCAGGAATAATTTGAAAATTCAAATAAGAGCAATTGAATCAGCAGAATTTAGGCCTCCAGATAACAATCATTTTGTACAACCAGCCACAGCGTTTAAACAGCTCAGCCCTTCCTGGCCACGCTCTCTTCCTGGCCCGCCACCGCCCACGATCTTTTGAAGACCACAGCAAGAGATCATGGCAACGGTGTTAAAACTAAGCCTCTATCTGCGTTCCTCATCCTGGCTTTATTCATCTTCACTCAATGTCATCTTCTAAATTGTGTGCAGACGGGCTACAAGCTGATGGCCTTCTGAAATACTTGTCACATGCTGTGGGGTGTCTTTGGCTGGCTGCGTTCTTCATGTGAAAGAGCAGCTGACGGCTTCCTCCATCATCTCCTGGGGCGGGA
>CAUYSK010015363.1:0-28341 GCA_963575035.1 Avahi laniger | reverse complement strand
AGGTAGTACAACCTCTAGAGTTACCAAAAATTCTATGAAATGCAATTAAATCAGTTGAAATGTAATAATATTTTTTAACATTTTTACAAAGATTAGAGATAATATAAAATGCCTAACCACTCCTGACACATGGTAGGTACCAATTATTATATCTGAACGAATGAGAGAAGCAGAAGATAAAATTTTCCATGGAATTTTACCTTTGCTGTCTATTAGGTATATCTGAATACTTTAAAACATTTTCATGCAGAAACTCCATAAGTTAGACTCATGACTTTTCAAAGTAAATAATGCAAAATGTGATATATGCAATGTGTATGTGTATATGTGTTCTTATGACCTAGGACTGAAAAATAATGAAGAAAAATTATGGGATCTGATGCTATCTCCAGGGAGACAGTGTCAGAATTGAACTGGAGGACACCTGGCTGGTGTCCCCTGCAGAACTGATTGCTTGCTTGGCGTGTGAGGAAATATCTGGACACATTTGGTCACAGAAGTCTTCTGTGTTGATTGCTGAGTGACAGTGTTAAGAGAAGCTGAGTTTGTTTTTTTCTACGATAACTAAGTGTCAAAGACTGAAAATTCAAAAACTTAAGGCAGTAGTAAAATATTAGTCAATGCCTGTGAGAAATGAGGCTGTCCCTTTATCCAGGGTGTCAGTGCTTAATGGCAGGCTGGGATGCATATGAGCCAGTCCAGGCATGAAGGGCAGTAGGACACTCGTGTGAAAAGCCAACTTTGTTCCTCAGTTATCAAGATAAGAAACCTGTCATTTCTCTCATTCACTCTGTCAGCCTTGAGATACTCCAAGCAGACTTACCTCTGTGTTGTACACCCCATATATCAGGAAGATAAAGAGACCCTGTAAAATAAAACGGAGGGGGAAAGCTGTTAACGCTAATCATTTCAGCGGTAGAAATACCTGAAATAAACTTTCCAGGGAATAGACAAAAGAAGACACACTTCATCAAGGTCAATTTATTTTCCTATTTTTCAACATTAGAAGGTGTACCTTGAGCATTTATATGATAACGCACCAGCACATCACTTAATAGTGGTTATGCTATGCAGTTCTTTAGAAGTGGAAAATAAAAATACCGTTTCAAGAACATAGGATATTAATTAGAAAAATCAGTATACCGGTCTCTGAGAGAGAGATGGGTGATGAAAAAAATTAAACTCAGAAAAATGTTATCAACATAATCACAGAAATAACACTAAGCATCAGTATTTTTAAGCACAATTTTAGACTATAGCAACTAGAATATGTTTCTTACAATCTTCAATGGGGTGAAAATTGAAAAAAATTAAAGTATAAAGCAGCTAAAAAGATAAACTTAAGGTAATAAGTATGAATAGTTTTTAAAATACTACTTAACATACCAGTTCAAGGTAAGATAAAATTTCACATTATCGTCTGTTGTGAACTGCATACATTTTTATTGTATCCTAAACATATGTAAATGTTCCAGAGATCTACTATTTATTAGTGTTTAGCTTCAGAAAATGCTTAATTATAAAATATAAATTAAACCTCACTCTCTCACCCTTAAATCTAAAATCTTAAATTTTGAAAGTAAATAAAACTGATATGTTTTAAACTTAGTACAGACAATAGGGAGAAAAAATATCCATGTGTTTTGGCGTTGGAGAGGAAATGAAAATTTATGTTGTACTATTCTTGCTAGGTACTAATAAACCAAATATTAAAGAGGAGTCTGGATTAAATCTGGAAATGGTTCAAATAGTTAAGCAATATGATATTGCAAAAGGAAAGTATTACAGGAATATTTTAACATTTGTTTTACCTCTGAACACTTAGATCTTACAAATAATGGAAACAATCCTAGAACAGAGATTGTATAAAACAAATGATTTTTGTTCTTGTTAGTTTCTTTTTTAATAGACTATTTTTTAGGCCAATTTTAGATTTACAGAAAAACTGAGAAGATAGTACTGAGAGTTCACATATAGCCTACACCCAGTTTCCTGCGTTAACATTTTGCCTTAGTACAGTACACTCGTTACAATGAATTTTATTCGTTTTTAATATTAATACCCGTATAATTTCAGAAATGAAAACTATTGTAGTACATACATTTGCATTAATAAAAAAGATTAATGAAGAGTTTTGAACAATCAAAAATTTCCATTTTGGTCATAAAATTTTAAAAATTCAAGTATAGTCAGAGTTCTTTTTACCGTGAACACATGATGTCCCAAAGCTCAGTACCAACACTCAATTCCATCATTCAAGTAACTTTGGTCAAGATCTATATAGTGCAGACTAAATTCAAGCTATTTAGATGGTACTCATTGTTTAGACCATTTGTCCCTATTCTAGATAATTCTTATATAAATCAGAGAAAAATCAATTATCTTTTTTAAAGATAATTCTTCCCTCAATAACTGCTAATTCTTTATTCCATATTTTGGTGTATAGATGTGAAATTAAGAGTAGATCCCTCAAATTTTTAATTCTATTTGTAAGATAGGAGTATTTTGCCTTGTGCAATAGATGAGTTCCTGAGTAAATAAAATTTCCTGAACATTGAACCATATGCCACTATGATTTCTATAAAAGAATCCCAGCTGTTTACGTGAAATCTATGTGATGCTTTGAAAATCAAAAAGCCCTTTATTAATGAGTACAGTCACTTCTACAATTTATCTGTTTTTTAAGTTCAGTTTTCTCTAAAAGAAAGGAGAATAAAAAAAGAAAATCCCAGCCTGGGCGATAGTGGGACCTGGTCTCTACAAAAAATAAAAAAATTAGCCAGGTGTGGTGGCGCATGCCTGTAGTCCCAGGCCCTCAGGAGGCTGAAGCAGGAGGATCACCTTCGCCCAGGAGTTGTAGGTCATTGCAGTGAGCTATGATGATGCCACTGCACTCCAGCCCGGGCAACAGAGCAAGACCCTATCTCAAAAATAAATAAATAAATAAATAAATAAATCACATTTTCTTCCCATGTCTTGGTAAACTGAGAATATGGAGTATGTTACAATATTTTTATTTACTGCATTTTTATGTTACTCGTTATACATTTTTAATACATTTAACCCTTTAAAGTAATGTAAAAGGATCAACAATAAAAATCTCCCTTTTGTAAAAAAGGATTGAGACTTAAAAAGAATTTTAGATAAAGCCAACTTTAATCTCAACAGTTTTTTCTCTTCCTCTTTTTTCTCAGCATATGCACACCTAACAGCATGATAGGCAAGCCCCAAAACGATGGCTTCGAAAGACCATGAAGAAGTCTGAAAAGTGAAATCGCTCCAAGGACTCTCTGCATCTCTTTCTCTTGGGGTGTCTACCTGATGCCGCCAGAACCAGCTGAAGGGCAGAACAGTAACAATAAAAATGAATTAATGTAATTGTATGCCCCACACAGGATGACTTATTTCTCCACGGATTTTACCAGCTATTGACAGTTGTGATAATTTAGATCTAACTCTACAGAACTTCATAAACCCTTCACTACTGGAAAAACATCCATTTTCTCTAAGAGAAGAATCAAAACAGAAACAGCTAAACATAAAAATCTTAAGCCATAACTATGAGCCACTTTTAAATTCCTGCAGAGAGAATACCTTTAAGAACAGCTGGAAGGAACCAACTGCCAATCTTCAACTGGCACGGAGATTTCTGGAACTCTGTATAGCAACATTCTGTCCTGCTAAAGAGTGAATACGGAAAGTATGCCACATGTCTGACATGAATGATCTCTCGTGTCTGTTAGGTGGTTTCTGCTATTCCATCCATAGACATGGCCATCCATAATATATATGAAGTATTTTCTATAAAGGCACCAATTTCTCAATGTTTTAGTCACAGTAAAAATAACTGTAATTGGACGGGAAGCATCCACAGTGTAGCGGGATTCCTGGAGCATGTGTGTGCTTTATGGGCAGGGGCCAGGCCTGGGGAGAGAACACCAGGATATTACATCTGACACTGTACAGGAGTTAAAAATAGAAACTTAAGGGAAAGAAAGAAAAAAAACCCCATACTCCATGATTTTTCTTATTTATCTATGAAACATTAAAAACTGAGGCAGCTTTGTAAGTATCTTCACTGTTACAGAAGTCTGTTGAACAATGTCTGCAGATAGATTCAACGGCTGACATCTAGTCTGTTATGTTTATATCTGTGCCTTTATAGTGCACTTCATGGTTCTCACAAAAGCAATCTTCTTTTAGGTGGTAATATGTTCTTTCTTGGCAATACGAAGAACAGGAAAGGTGCCACCATACACAGTACATTGTCTCCTCAGGAATCAGAATAGTATTAACAATGCTAATATCTGCATAGCTCTCTCAAAGCACTTTCATTTACATAATTCCATTTGTTCCTCACTACAACGCTGCAAAGCAGGCAGCATGAGTATAATTAGCTTTATCTTATTCATGGAGATTTTGAGCCTTGCTCAAAGTGCCACAATGTTGGCAAGCTGGCAGAGCCAAGGATCAGTGTTTGACTCTCGGTATAATATTCTTTAACACACGCTGCATTAAATAGACGCCTTCGTAACTCTTAACTCAACCAGCTTCAAGATAATGCAATTGATGAGACTTTTCAAAGCTCAGGTTTATTAAAAGCCTATTGCAGTTTGATCAGCTCGCAGGGCTGGGGACTCAGTGTCCAATAGCAGAGCTTTAAATAACCCTGGTCCTCCACCTAACAACAGGAAATATGCTTTTTAACAATGATTCTCAGTTGCTATGGACCAGGTTCTGTCTTTTGTATTTCCTTACAAATTCTCATTCAATGATGTATACTTTCTAGTTGCTGGGAAACATATCTTTTCCCATCAAAAGGCTGCTAGGTAACCGCATAGTCAAATAGCCTCATCATTATCATCATTTACTGAACTTCTTTGAATGTATGGTAATAAACTGTGTACTTTGATATATTTATAAATTGTGCCCCAATCTACTTTCTATAAACAATTCCCATTTGGGGAACTATATCCTATAGAAACAAAAGCATTAGTGTACAAGGATATATATATTTGAGGTTGCTTGCTGCAGCATTGTGTGCAGTGGCAAAGAACTGGAAACAACCCAAATGCCCTTCAGCACGGGAGTGGTTGAACAAATTGTGGGATCTTCATTCCTTAGGATATTAGGCAGCTAAACAGAACAAGTGAGAGCTATATTATCCTGGAGGTATGGCCATGCATAAAGAAAAAAGCAAGAGGAAAAGACATGTTCTGTTATATATTCTCAGTTTTGTAAAACAAATAGCAACACCCTCCCTTTCCCCACCCCAAATATAACTGATTAAACAGGAGAAAGATGTGCAAGGGTGCACCCCGAGCTGGCAGCACTGGTTTCCTAGTGGGAGGGATCAGAGGGAGAGGAGGTAAATCAGAAACAAGTGAGACAGAAGCAAATGAGAAAAACATGCTGATGTGACCAACAGAAGAGGAGGAACATAAAATTCTATGTATCATATTACTATAAATACAGAAAATAGGATCTGCACGTGGATGAGCATCTAAATATAAGGCAGACAAATGAAATACTGATTTGATTTGGGAATAATACTGAATTTTTAATAGATTTCTATTTTAATATAAAAACTACAATAAATGTGAACAAAAAGGTGGGTTTATTTAAAGCAGGTTTATTTTTTAAATGGATTTATTATTTGTATTATATAACTATTTTATGTAGCGCTATATATAGCTATGAAATTCCTGGTAGAATTATTTTTTCTCTTTTCCAGAACTTCTGATTTCTTTCAGATTTTATTTCTAACTATCCTGTCATATACAGGTTAAAAAATAGATCTATAACACATCTATATCTATGTGTATATACAGATTAGAAGTATTTTATTTCTGACTATCCTGTCATATATAAATGGATAGAAGTATACATATGTATCATATATACACACATATGTGTCTTGTGTATGTGTATATACATATAACTCTATCTATTTATATATATCGCAGAGTAGTTAAAAATAAAATCTGAAAGAAATCAGAAGCCCAGAGAAAGAGATACAATTCTACCAAGAATTTCACTTGGCTCCAGGTGGCCAAGGCCAAAAAAGGGGATGTGATGGGTTATGTGGTTCCCACTGACTGACCATGGGATCTGTTTTTCACGAGAGAAACTTTCCTGACAACGTTTCCAAGAGCAATACCGAGCAACATAAAGAGAATATCTTAAACGGCGGTTTTGCGGAGGATCCAAAGAGGCAGTCGAGGATAAAGGTTAAAAGCTAAAGATTTGGAATAAACAAACTTGGATGTACTCCCAGCTCTACCACGCACTAGCCCTGTGACTTTGGACAATTTTCTTAACTTCTCTGAGCCTCACTTTCCTTACTATGTAATGACAGTAATTGTATGGTGGTGTTGCAGTAAAGCAGTTAACACTTAGCATGATGCCTACCTAGCACATAATGAAAATTCAGTGTGTTACTGTTACTTTTAAGTTCTTTGAAAGTCTATTTCTTCTATTCACTCGCAGTAAAAACTGAATATATAAGAGTAATTTATAGTCATTGTTAAATTATTCATTTACATTCATTGAGTACTTACTAGGCACTATGTGACTATACTCAGGGTTAAGAAATGGGTCTTGCCATCAAGAGGTCTAAGTAGAGGAGTTATGTTTTTAAAATAAATGTATATTCATTGTGATTAGAGACTAAAAGAAGTTTAAAGCATTTTACCTGGTAGAACAAATACTCAGTTTTGACAGGGGAGGGGGGTGGGTTGTGGAAAGGGAGCTAAGACCCATTAATTGATTGCCCCTTTTGTGTTAAGCATTTGATACTTTTCTGAAGATCTGATTCTTGAAGAAGGCGGAGGAGCGATCAGGGAGACAGCTGGGAAAAAGCTTTTCAGAGAGAATTTGAAAAAGCACAGTGTTTCAAGAGCACGAGCCACACCAGAGTTACCTACCTGCAGGGAGCTCAGAATTGCTAGAACGAGTGAAAGAGGCAGGGGTGATGAACTTGGAAAGGGAGAAAGAGCACATCGTGAAAGGCCTTGCACATCATGGCAAGGATCTCACTGTCCTTCTCTAGGAAAAGGGGATCATTGAATAATTTTAAGGGAAAAGTGATATAATGAGGGTTTTGTTTTTTGTTTATTTTTTGTTTTTTAAGTAACTCTAGTAGCAACGAAGGAGGTGGATTGAAGTGACACAGATTAGAAGCCGGGCAACCAGTTAGGAAGCTATCGTCAGGGTCAGAGAAACAGGACTGAGGACGGGTCGTGAGAATTCGGAGGTGTTTAGAAGGCACAAGTGACTGGACACGGATGCCGACTGGACCAGGAGAGAACTGAGTTACAGATGATTCTCAGAGTTCCAGAGTCAGTGATGGGGCGAGCGGTGGTAACGTTTCCTAAGGTAGAAAATTAAGTGGAAAAAAATGCATGTTTATTGGGGAAAATAAGCAATTTATTTTATATGTGTCGAGTGTGAGTATGGTCCAGTGAGCAGCTGGACACAGAAGTTTGAGCCTTGCAAGGGATATGTGGGATAGAGATATGCATTTGGGAATCATCAGAGTACAGGTGGAAATCAAAGCCATCAAGTAGCAAGCAGGTAAAGAAAATAATGGCAATGGCCTTGGACAGAGTTCTGGAAAATGTCAACACTTCAGGGATGAGCAGAAAGAAAAGAACCAGTAAAGGGGGAGTCAGAGAAGTAAAAAAAGGATGTTTTCATGGAAGCCAATGGAAGAGAATTTCAAGGAGGGAGGAATGATTAGCAGAAAACATAGGTTAAAGGCATAAACCCTGAAACCAGACTGCCTAGGTCCCAATCCTCACTCTGCCATTTGTTAGCTGTGTGAGCTTGGGGAAATTACTAAACTTCTATGTTCCTCAGTTCCATCATCTATAAAATGCATACAATAATTGTACCTGTCTCATAGGACTGTTATGGGAATTAAATGAGTTATATGGCATGAGATAATTGCTGTATGAGTGTCGATCAATTGTCACAGTAAGATCAAGTAAGAAAGGACCTGAAAATGCCATTAGATTAGGGAGTTACTAATTCATTCAATTTATATTTGAATATCTACCGTATGTCAGGTATGGACGATACAGTCCTAAACAAAACATTGGCCTTGCCCTTGATGGAGACTACATTCTGGTGAATGGCGTTTATTGAATGTGTACTATGTGCACTGCTCTCATCACCTGATAAGCATTACCTCACTCACACCTTACAATTGCCCTAGCAGGTAGGTACCATCATTATCTCCATTTTACAGACAAGAAGAATGAGTAGCACAAAGAGGGTAAGCAAAGTCGCCAAGCCAGAAGGTACAAAGGTGGGGTTTGAATTCAACTGACTGGTTCTGAAGAATACCGCCTTAAACTCGAAATCCTATCATCTCCAGGTGGCCGCTGGTGACCTCAGTAACAGCAGTGTTAGAAGTATGGTGAGGCAATATCCAGACTGCGGTAAACCCAGCACTGAATGGGAGCTAGTTAGTCTAGCTAGAGATTGCAAGCGTTTCCATGGAGAACCAAACTAACACAGTCCGAGCATGTGGATGTGCAGTGATCTTAGTCTCAGTGCTAGAATAAGAAATGTGAAAGGATTAAATAGTAGGCATGTTCTTTGGTCAAGTCTTTCCCAAATATCTCTTTCCACTTATTTTTGCAATTGCAGTATTCCCTTGCAATGACCTGGGTGGCAGTCAGTTCAAGATTAAGATCTCTAGTAAATGTCTGAAGGGTATATATTTGGTATTATTTATTGAAGCAAGGTAAGTATAATTTAAATATAAGTTGAACATGTGGCAGAATCTCTTCCTATTATAAAAATCCAAGAGAAAAGATTGTATTCTCAACCAAATTTACGATCATTAAAGATTATAGGAGAGAGATTATAATTTTTTGTGAATGGAAAAAAAAAATCTAAAGAGTATTCAATCTTTTCTTGATCTGGTTCTGAATTAGTTGGTGCCAGGAGTCTGCATTTTTAACAAACACTCCAGTTGTTCTGATGCATACCAAAGTTTAAGCATTAGTTCCAGCTCCATTATGTACTAACTGTGGCTTTGGGTAAATTATTTAATCTTTTTGTGCTTAAGTTTCCTTGTTGTAAATGGAGATAATAATAGCACCTTACTCAGTGATTGGTTGGAAGTATCAAATGAGCTAGTGTGAGTAAAATGATCAAAATTCATGGCTGGGCACAGTGGCTCATGCCTGTAATTTCAGTGCTTCGAGAGGCTGAGACAGAAGGCTAGAAGTTTGAGGTTATAGTGAGCTATGCCATGCACTCCATCCCACTTCAAAAAAAAAAAAAAAAAAGCCTGGGTGACAGAGACCCTATCCATAAAAAAAAAAGAAGAAGAAGAAATTGAGTAAATTAGCACAGTGCTTGACTCAAAGAAAGCATTCTTAATATATTTGTTATGTAAAATAAATCACTGATTTAAGGGATAATCAACAAATAAAAGTCTGTAATTTTAGGGAGGTTGGAGTTTTCCTTCTTTGAAGAGGAAATAAATTATATCTCAAATCAATGTTCAAGTGTTGTAACCAAAAGGATATAGAGAGTAAAGAAATTAGAAAAAAATTCAGAACAGAATTTAAAGAGTTTTGGCAACAAAAATTTTCTTCCACAGCTTTTTTTTTTTTTTTAAGTTAAGGTGATTGGCCAGATAGGATATGGGACATACTAGATAGATATAGGGGTTACCGTTTTACAGACCTATGCTATTAAATACAAGGATTTCAAAATATGGTTTAAATGTCACATGAATCAGGACCCTCTTGTTTGTGGATGACAGAAACCGCCTCAAACCAGATGAAACAAATACAAAGGGAGTGACTTACTGAAAGGACACTGGGGTAGCTATCAGAATTGAATAAATATTGAACGATTAAATCTCAGAATGCAAGAAGAGGACAGAGCAAGGGATTTTCTGTGTGCTTCTCTGTCCTTCTCTCTGATTATTTTTCTCTGGAGGGAGATGTTGTGCCCAAAAGTTCAAAGCTCCCAGTCTCACAACTCCCATTGGCTTTTATTTCTCAACTCCTGAATAGATTTCTGGCCCCAATTAGGTCACAGGTCCATCAGTGGACCAATCGTAAATGTGGTCTAGGGAGTGGGGCTACTGTGATTGGCTCAGGGTAGTTTACGAGGCTACACCTTAACCAATCCAGTGGTTAGAAAGCAAGGTCACGTAAGAAGATGGCCGCTTCCATTCCGTTGGCTTAGCTGGAGCCAGAGGAGGGAGACAAGTAGGGCGCAAGTCGTTAGCTGGAATAATAGCGCCCCCAATGCTGTTTACTACAGATACGGTCTTCATCCTCAGGACTTGCAGCTTAGTGGGAGTGCAACACAAATACATCTGTGTATAAGAAATAAAAGGCGCACTAATTGTGGATTGTGGTATTCAGAAAATACAAAATTAAAGGATCGTTGGAGAACTGGGATTCTGAGTCTTTAAGGAGGAGAGACCCTGACCAATGAGAGGTCTCATGCCTGAGAGACAAAGATACAACGTGAAATGGGAGTATGAGAAATAAAACCTGTTTGGGATGGAAAATCCTGGTTAAGATCTTTGTAGTTTTCCGTTAAGATCAAATTAGTCATTCAGTCTGGAAACTGGCAGCATTATTAAAGGAATTGTAAGGATTAAATCACCTTAGGAGCGACTGCTGTAAAGATACACAGGAATAATTAGGAGGAGGTGTGGGAAATAAAAACAAAGAACCATATAAGGAAGATTTTGGAGGATCCCAAATGACAGTTTACCAGAATGGAGGTGAGTCCTTGTCAGTGAGAACAGAACACAGGTGAATGAAAAGTCTGAACTTGCTCTTCAGAAAAAAACTTGCAGAGTTTGTTTGACTGGATACAAGAAGCCAAAGAAAAGTTAGAGCCAAAGAAATGGGAATATTTTAAATTCAGGAGTGACACTGTGAAGTATTTGCAATAATAATGTGAAAGACAGGGGCTGTAGGGTAGAGATTCCAGAAGGAGAGCTTAGCTAGACTATTTTGAGGGAGAAGAACACCACAGGCGGATATAGGGAAAGAAAGAAATCAAGACAGTTGGTTTTCAGACAAAGCATATACCTAAAAACAACTCTTTGATGGAACAAATTTTGCAGAATACCTCACATTTTAGATATAAAAGTGAGTGAGAATACAAGCTATATTTCTCTCATGTGCATGTCCAGTTTTCTATGTAACACAGTTACCATTCCCATTGACGGTAGCTTCCCTGATACTTTGGTCAATTCAGTCCTATTAAAATTTTAATATTTCTTAATTCAAGGTACTGCTTTTGACAAACATAATGGAATTTTACAGAGGGTGATGTCTGGTGTATGCATTAACCTGAAAGTCACAGGATATCAAATGGAACAACCGCAGTCACATCCCTCTTCATACCTCTAGAACTCTTCTGCCATGTATTCAAACAAGCAGCTTACATGCGTGTCTTCCTACCAGGACCTGTGCTCCCTAAGGACACAAGCTTTTCCTTATTAGCTTTCGTAAGCCTAGTGCTTGGGTTTTTAAAAATGGTCATTAAATGACAGAAATAAAGGCCATAAGAGTGATTAGGTAACTTACCCAGTTTATACTGCTGGTTAGTGGCAAATACTGAACTGAAATCCAGAACTCCTGCCTCCTAGGCTCACGCATAATGCACAACACCATGCCCTCATCTTGCATTCTTTTATGAGGATTTCTCTGAGGTCTCAGTATCAGGTAAAGCTGCACTGCTGAGCTGAATTTGATTTTCATCATAAGGAATGTGTGAATCATGTAATGAATTTGCTTTGGCTCCTGGATGTTCAGAATCCAATTTATGGACTGTCATTAGTAGCTTTTTACTTTGTCCTGATTTCTGAGTATTTCTATGAACTATCTCACATTGTCTTTGGAAAAGGCAAGAAGTAAATGTACGTGCAGCATGTAATATTTACAGTCTAGCACAGTACCTACGGTCATGAATGACTGTTACTCGACTTCATATTTGTAATGAACTATTTTTATTTCATAGTTGATTGATGTGAATTTCTCAAGCTATTTTATTACTTATTGAAAATTAATCTAAAAGTTAAGTCTCCTGAATCATTCAAGGAAGGAATTGAACTGTTAGAAAAAGCCGTGACTGAGTAGAGAAAAAGTTAAGTGAGTAATGATATAACAATGTGATATAACATTATGCAGATGTTAAAAATAATTTTCATGGACAGTTTTAATCATATGGGAAACTGCTTAGATAGATACATAAGTGAAGAAAAACAGGATACAAAAAATTATTATCTCAGCTATGTGAAAGAAAATGAATTTAAAGAGAATGGAAGGAAATGTGCCCAAATATGAATGATGATTACCTGTGAGATGTAGGATTATGGATAATTTTTATTTTTCTTATACTATTCTATATATTTTCAAATTTTCTATTGCTTTTATTATTAGAAAAATGTTTTATAAAAATAAATTTTAAGAGATTTTTTTTAAAACATGGGCAATAAATATTCTTAGCTGTTAAATGACAAAAAAGTAACATACAAATTTCTATCACGATATAATCACAACTACATAAAAATACACATATAAAAAATGGGCCGGCCAGGTGTGGTGACTCACTCCTGTAAGCCTAGCACTTTGAGAGGCCGAGGTGGGAGGATCACTTGAGGCTAGGAGTTTAAGACCATCCTGAGCAAGAGTGAGACCCGATCTCTACAAATAATATTAATAGAAAATTAGCCAGTAGCGGTGGCTCATGCCTGTAGTCCCTGCTACTTGGAAGGCTTGAGCCCAGTAACTTGAGGTTGCAGTGAGCTATGATGATGCCACAGTACTCTAGCCCTGGCCACAGAGTGATCCTGTCTCAAAAAAAAAAAAAAAAAAGACAAAAATATAACAATGTTTAAATGTCGCTACTACATGATAAAATTTATTCTTTTTTTTTTTTTTTTTTGAGACAGAGTCTTACTTTGTTTCTTGGGCTAGAGTGCCGTGGCGTCAGCCTGGCTCACAGCAACCTCAAACTCCTGGGCTCAAGCGATCCTCCCGCCTCAGCCTCCCGAGTAGCTGGGACTACAGGCACGCGCCACTATGTCCAGCTAATTTTTTCTATATATATATTTTTAGTTGTCCAGATAATTTCTTTCTATTTTTAGTAGAGACGGGGTCTCACTCTTGCTCAGGCTGGTCTTGAACTCCTTACCTTGAGCGATCCACCCGCCTCGGCCTCCCAGAGTGCTAGGATTATAGGTGTGAGCCACCGCGCCCGGCCTACATGATAAATTTAAGAAAATGTCCTTTTCCTATATTTTTATTCTCTTTCATTTCTCTAATTGGTTTTGTATTTCTTTTATAATCAGAGCTGCCCCTTCAAATAATATAAAAAGGACTCCATAAACATAAAAACCGAATAAATCTGAAACATCCAGAATAGCTGCTCTGCTAATTATTTATGAACTATGCCTGTTATAAATCTAGACTTCCACTTGTATGTAAAAAGTTGTCACTACACATTTCCAGAAAAGAGTTTCAGAAAAGTATCTTAACATTTTAGCAGAAACTCACAATCTGTTGAGCTTCCTAGAATTTCCCAGAAGATCAGAGCTAACAACTTCCACACTTCCTGTTGTATCTGGAAGATAATTACATAGAGTAGACCGTCTAAGGAAAATAGATGTGTTATGCTATTTTGTCATCTGGTGACAGAACATAGGGGAGACAAGCTGATACAAACCAAAGAGGCTGCAGTAGCCTGAAAACTACTGTGGAATTTGAGTAAATTGTTCTAGGCAAACAAATTCACTGGATAATTGCCATGGTCTGTTGAAAGATTCAAAAAACAAAGAAAGCATAAAAATCTTGGCATGTTGAACCGAGTTCTCTTTTTTGCCACAGCCAACTGTAATTCTTGGAACACATAAAGTTTTGACATCAGAGTGTAGTTCCACAGAGTTCCCCGGTTAAGGTGTTAAGCAGGCCTGACACCCCTGAAGTTCAGACTGAACTTCGTGAGGCCCTGCATTCACTGAACACACATCCTTGAGTCTTTACTATGAGCATATGTTTTTGAGTATTTAAACGGCCTGGATATTCAACTTTCAGAATTCTAGTCTCCAGACTGCTTCATCAAACTCAGTCTCTTCTATGATACATATACCAATGAGTGTAAAATTTGGTGTGTACTGTAACACACCCCCAAAAATATATTTTTGAAATAAAAAAATGTATGAAAATTTAAGAATCAGCATAAGGTCAAATATTTGGAAATCCCCCCGTAAGTCCAAACCTAGTCATAGTATTTATACGAGCCAGACTCTAAGGATAGCTTTGTGCAAATTTCCTCTTCCAGTTTCTGACATTTAATTTGCTCATTTGTAAACATTTACGTGGGACTTTATACTTTGTAAGTTGCTTTTCTGGAGCACGATCTCATTTTAGCCTCACTACTTCCCATTTTAAAAAGAAGAAAGAGAAATGACTTGCCCAAGATTATAAGGTAAAGTAGGAGAGTGAAGATAGAACCTAGATTTTCGTGGCTCCTAGTTTGGCATTTATTCTACTGTGTCACACTCCTGCCTCACAAATAAAATGGCTCATTTATGTTGGCTTCTCTTTCTTTTATACTTTATAGTTGTTGTCTTTGCTCACTTCATATAGCAGATCGAAGATGAATTGGTGAATTTCTTACAGAAGATAGTATGTATATAAGTACAAATTCCTTGGATGGATTTAAAATCTTACCTAACCCATCTTTAAAATGTGAAACTGACTAAATATACTGTTTCTGACAAATATCTTGAATTTTTACTCAACGAATTTTTGAACTCAATCTAAAATCTATGTGAAGATTAAGCAGCTTTCCAGAGCACATGGGTCCCACTCCAGCTCATATTCTGTTTTATTTCACCACGAGCAGTTGAGGATAACGTAGATCTCTGTAACATAACCAGACTTTCAGCTCTTAAGTCTGTAAACACTAACTAAATTGTCCGTAAATTCCAGGCTATTAGCCATTCTTTTTCAAAAATCGTGGTAGAGGAATTAAAGGTTACAGTAAGCTATGATCGCACCACTGCACTCCAGCCTGGGCGACAGAGCAAGACCCTGTCTTAAAAAAGAAGAAGAAAGAAAAAGGCCGGGTGGTGGCTCATGCCTGTAATGCCCGCACTTTCAGTGGCCGAGGTGGAGGGATCACTTGAGGCCAGGAGTTCATAGATCAGCCTGGGCAATATACCAAGACCCCTGTCTCTACAAAAAATTAAAAAATCAAAAATTGTGGTATGGGCGGGCACGGTGGCTCATCCCTGTAATCCTAGCACTCTGGCAGGCCGAGGCAGGAGGATCCTTTGAGCTCAGGAGTTTGAGACCAGCCTGAGCAAGAGCGAGACCCATCTCTACTAAAAATAGAAAAAATTAGCCGGGCGTGGTGGCACACGCCTGTAGTCCCAGCTACTTGGGAGGCTGAGGCAGAAGGATCTCTTGAGTCTCGGAGTTAGAGGTTGCTGTGAGCTACGCTGACGCCACAGCACTCTAGCCTGGGCAACAGAGTGAGACTCTGTCTCCAAAAAAAAAAAAAAAAAAATTGCGGTATGATATTACTGCTTAAATCAGGGAAAAGAACTTTCAATCCTATAGTACAAAATAAGGCTTTTTTGTGTGCTCCTCCTTACTTTAATTTATAGTTAAATTTATTTATTTTTTAGAGATAGGGTCTTGCTCTGTCACCCAGGCTGGAGTGCAGTGGTGCAATCATAGCTTGCTGGAGAAGATGGGGGAGACGGAAGAGGAACTAGAATGTACCAAGTGTCTGTGGTGTCTACTAGACATGTTACACACTTCAGTACATTTATTCCCCAAATAACCCTTTGCAGATAAGAAAAGAAGCTCAGAGAAGTCAGCTAACTTGCTGAAGGTCACAAGTTAGTAAGTCATAGAGCAAGGAATTCAAAACCAGGTCCAAGTGCATTTTCTTTCTGTGAGACCACACAGCTGCGCATGGAAGTAGATGGAAGAACTGTAGTATCATCCATTAGTATCATCCATAATCCTGCCTCCCAGTTTAGTGGAGGCAGCCGTATGGTAATGGGATAGTTGGGTCCCTACCTTCAAGCTTGGCTCTGTGAGTGCTCAGGGGCTCCACAATCATCAGAGGCTAATGATGCAATTCTTTGAGTAGAGGATGTGCTTGACATTCAAGAAAATTATAGTTGGGGAGGAGACAGCAAGGCCCAGTGGCACCATGTCCCAGTTATTTGTGACAGTCCCAATTTCTGCCTCGCCTTGCAAGTATTCTCCTAGGTAACTGAGCAGGAGCTCTAATGTTTGGTTTGTATAATATGATCTTGCCCACATCAGTATAGGTTATCACAAATAACAGATTTAATGATAAATGATTGCTTTTTATAGCTCAGGACATTAAATTAGGTTCAGGGGAGAGAATCCCTATGTGTGAAAACATAAAGATTCCACTCTGTGATACTCTGAATGAAGGACAGACATCTCTGGAAGGGACCAAGTGGCAGTTAGCTGTTCCCACAAGGAAGAGCTCATATCTGGAAACCAAAAATGAGAGCAGAAACAATGCTGAAATGAAAGAGAATGAAAATACCTTCCTTAGAGTAGAAAGGTATCCTTAAAGCTCTCTCCTATTGCAACTCTGCAAGTCTAAGAACCTTGATATCTACATAGTTTTGGAAAACATATCATCTGAAATGAGAAGTGTCTGGAAGTAGATTGCTACGCCAACAGCAGGCCACGAGAGATGTTCACTGGGCATCAGCTATGTGCCAGGCCCTGTGCCAGGCGCTGGGATACAGTCATGCTAAAATTCAGTCCCTGCTTTCAAGAAGTGAACTATCTGGAAGAGGAGAGGTCAAGGTAAACAAAGTTAGAGGCTGTCCCGGGACTATTCACCGTTCTGTAACACCCGGCAGGCAGGTCAGGGAAGGTTTACCGGGTAAGGTGCCAGGCATCATCCTAAGTGTTTTTCATAAGTTTCAAAAGATGAATAAGAGTTTTCCATAGAGCTACTGTTTTTTGTTGTTTTTTTTTTTTTTTTTGAGACAGTGCAGTGGCTTCATCATAGCTCACAGCAACCTCAAACTCCTGGGTTCCAGTGATCCTCCTGCCTTGGTCTCCCAAGTAGCTGGAACTACAGGTACACACCACAGAGCCCAGCTAGTTTTAATATTTTTTGTAAAGATGGGTCTCGCCCTTGCTCAGGCTGGTCTGGAACTCCTGAGCTCAAACGATCCTCCCACCTCGGCCTCCCAGAGTGCTGGGATTACAGGCGTGAGCCACCGCGCCTGGGCAAGGGCCTCTTCTTAAAGACGGTAGTGACAGCGGCAAACCTGGGCTTTTTGAGTGGGTGGAAGTCTTGCCCGTCGCTCGGACGCTGTCCTGTCCTTCTAACCAAAAGGACGACGCAAGGAGAAGAGCTGTGCATTGGCTGTAGTACAGAGAGCAAGTTGCTCTTTGGCCTTTTCCCCCTTTATGTTGTAGGTATTTTTGATGGAGGGAATAGAAGTGTGTGCAAACTCCGCAGGCATCGCACAACAAAATAATCCGAACTGCTAGAAATGCCGGTGAGCACCTGCTTACCAAATGATTGAGCACTCGCCTTAAAAAAAGTTATTTTTAGTTACTATGACTTTTTTACTAAAGAACCTTAAGATAACTAGAACAGATATCACACTTTTTCAAAAAAATTATTTCAGTTCACTGTGGTACTTGGGACCACTGCCATTCTAACTGTTAAAGTAGACTCTAAGTTTTGAGCTGTTATTCTGTTGACTAAATCAGTGTGACCATTTTATCTCTGTCTTCAATACTGATCAGTGTTTTAATCAAAAAATCTCAAAGCACTCTGAATAGAATATATTTAAATCTTCAGGTCTTGTGAAAGAGTTCTGTTTTGAATTGCCAAAGTATGTGAATTCATTCTTAATCATCACATAATTACATTTTAGGGTCTTGCCAGAAAATGTATCCTTGAACTCTCTGCTACCTTATTCTTACCAAAGCCCAGGTATGAGAAATGACACTGAAGGGGGATTTCCAGAAAGATATCCAGCCCGTGTATTCCTAGTTATTCTCAATTTTGTCTGGGACCAAGCCAGACCATTAGAGGACCATGCATTTGATTGCAACGTTTTTACCTCTCCTAGGATTTTTTAAATAACACCTTTATTGAGATACAAACACTTCACTCATTTAAACCATACAATTCGGTGGTATTTAGAATATTCATAGAATTGTGCAACCATCACCACATCGACTTTAGAAAATTTTTATCATGTCAAAAAAAAAATCTGTACCCTTTAATTATTACCTCCCTCGGTCTCCCTTCCCTGCCCTAGTCCTTAGCAACCACTCATCTGCTTTCTGTCTCTATAGGTTTGCCTATTCTGGACGTTATATATAAATGGAATCATATGATATGCAGTCTTTTGTGACTGACTTTTTTCATTACTTAACGTAATATTTTCAAGGTTCATACATGTTGTAGCATGTATCAGTGTGTCATTCCTTCTTATGGCCAAATAATACTCCATTGTGTGGAATATTATTATATGTATTATATATAATATATATTATAATAAGCCATTGATTGTCTTTCATCGGTTGATAGGCATTTGAGTTATCTCTATCCTTTGGATATTATGAATAATGTAGCTGTGAACAATCATGTACAGAATATTTTTTCTTTTTTTTTTATTTCTGCATATTATGGGGGTACAAATGTTTAAGTTACGTTTGTTGCTCCTGCCCTCCCTCCTCCATGTACAGGATTTTGTATGGACATACATCTTTGCTTCTCTTGGGTATATATCTAAGAGTAAAAGCACTGGATTAAATGGCATTTTTATGTTTAAATTTTTGAAGAACAGTCAGATTGTTTTCCACAGTAGCTATACATTCTCACTAGTGGTGTATGAAGATCCTGATTTCTCCACATCCTCTTTAGCACTTGTTATTATCTGACTTTTTGATTATAGCCATCCTACTCAGAGTATTATGGTCATTGTGGTTTTGATTTGCATTTCCCTAATGACTAATGATATCAAGCATCTTTTTATGTACTTATTGGTCATTTGTGTATTTTCTTAGGAGAAATGTCTATTCAAATCACTTGTCCGTTATTTAAATTGAGTTACTTGTTTTTTATTTATTATTGAGTTGTAAGAGTTCTTTATGTATTTTAAAAAAAATTCCCTTATCAAATCTATACTTTGCCAATATTTTCTCCCATTCTGTGGGTTGTCTTTTTACTTTCTTAATAGTGTCCTTTGAAGCACAAGATTTTTATTTTGTTTTGTTTTGTTTTTTTTGTAGAGATATGGTCTCACTCACTATGTTGCCCAGGCTGGTCTCCAACTCCTGGCCTCAAGCGATCCTCCTGCCTTGGCCTCCTAAAATACTGGGATTACAGGCGTGTGCCACTGCACCTGGCAAAACAAAAGTTTTAAATGTTGATGAAGCTTAATTTATCTTTGTTGTTGTTTATGCTTTTGGTGTCATATTTAAGAATCCATTGCCAAATCCGAGGTAACAAAGATTTACCCCAATGTTTTCTTCTAAAAGTTTTCTAATGTTATTGCTTACATTTAAGCCTGTTTTTTAGTTAATTTTTGTATATAGTATGAGGTAAGGTTTTAATTTCATTCTTTTGCATGTGGCTATCCTAGGATTGTTTTCCTCAAAGACCGTTTGGGCATCACAAGAAACAGCTTCGTGGAACACAACTTTGTATTTTTTTAAGGATGTGGTTGGTAACAGCGTCCACTACATCACAGAAGTATCTTTTATGAAGGTCCGCAAAAGAAATTTTTATCAGGCCTTGGTTCCGAGAAATTTTATCTTACAGATATCGTGAATTTGTCACAGAGTGGACACTTTTTTCTTTGGCAGCTAAGAAGCTCAGCCTCAAATGTGCATCTCTATGAATACCTTCTGCTTAGGATGGGTATTTTGTGTATATTACTGACTCTGAGTTCCCTTTATTTTCCTATCTTTGTAATCCTCTGATTTTCTCATGTTTTATTTTTATCCTGTTGTATCATTTGCACCCCTGGAGCCTCCCCAAATCACTTTTTGGAACAAAATGAGGTAGGAATAAGTAAACAAAAACTTCCACACCACTTTGCCTTTTTTTTTTTTTTGTATTTCTTGAATTTTGTCTCATACTGTGGTTCCTGATTAATATGTCCAAATTCCATACTAGAATTTATGGAAAAATAAAAGTCTTATTCACTTGTGGCTGTCTGCCCCCCCTCCCCGACCCCAGCAGGTGACTCTCCTGAAGAGTATTTAAGATGCATCTATCAAATGACTGAGGGAGTGAGGAAGGGAATGAGTGAGTAATTTAGTGAATAGCTGAGCAGACAGTTGGAAGAATAAATTTGGCCTAGCTGAGGGCAAATTAAGTGCTTCCTCCCTGATTCTATTTGAGGAGCCACAGGAAAAGGCCCAGTATTCAATACAATTCAACCGCCCACCAGGTAGTGTTTATAATCCCACCCCTCCGAGCTTCCTCCCATCATGTGAGAGAGCATTTCTCTGTGTGGTTTTCTATCACCTGCGTCAGCATTACCCAAGGTACTTATTAATAACATAGAACCCTGGGCCTCACCCAGGAGGAACTCCATTTTAACAAGGACTCCAGTAGACTCTTTTGTACCCTAAAGTTTGAGAAATATTACCTGGAAATGATAATATTTGAGAGGGGTAACGTTTTAAGTGGTTATTGGTGCTTTATGACCTGGTGTGAATGATTTGCATGTAGAGAAAAGGAAAATTGTGTTAGGACCCCCAAAACATCAATACAAGAATATCCAAAGACACATTTTGTCCTTTCCAAAAATTTGCCTAGGGTTAATTTTGTGGGGAAATGAACATAATCTAGTTAAAATTCTATAAGCTTGAAGATTCAGGTGAGATGGCTTATGTTATGAATTTTGTTGGGTAGTTATACTGCAAGAAATATGACACAAAAACAATAACGTTCATAAGCAAAGGGTACGTTTAGCGATCCCTCGATCCCTCCGTATGTAGATTTGAGGTGGCCGGTTTGCTTTGATCTTGAATGGTATCTGCCTGGAGGCCCTTCCAAAGTGTGAAATTGAAGAGAAATACCAGGCAGATGGCCAAAGTTTTAGAGATTGATGGAAAGTAATTCTTTTTTCTTTTGACTTGGGGCAGTGAAACCAAATTATCTCTTCTGCATTTGAAGATGTATTTTTAGCCCCCTTTTACGGTACTCATAAATAACACTTTTTAACTGGAAAACCCCCAAAACGCTCATATAGAAACCAAACCTTGTAATCTTTATTCTTTCCTTATGTCGGCATGGGTCATTCATGTTTTGAAAGCAGCTTCAGCAAAATCCCCTGGTTTCAGTTTTATTAAGATAACTGTTTCATTCATTCTTTTTGACAATAGGCTTCTAAGGCAAACTCATTACCCCAATTCCTCTTGTGGATCCAAAGAAAGCCATTGCTTGGGTCCCAGCTGAATAGACATGCATGTCAGAATGCAAAATACTAAAAAACACCTGAAATACTTACCTTTCAGAACCTCTGTAATGAAATTGCTTGACCTCCCTAAGAGCATAATAAAAAGATTGATTAACTCAGCAAAGCTGAGTTTTAAATAATAATAAAACAAAAGCGCTGGGGTGCGGTGGTGTGCAGTGGTGTGCACCTATAGTCCCAGAGACTCCGGAGGCGGAGGCAGTAAGCAATGATTATGCACCACTGGATTTCAGCCTGAGTGACAGAGTGAGACCTTGTCTCTAAAACAAAAAAACCCCCAAAGCTATATATGATATATTGAATATAATAGGAAACAATGGAAACAACTTAAATGTCCAATGATGAAAACATGGTTAAATAAATTAAGCTTCATCCAAATGATAAAGTATTATGCAGCCCTTGATTTTTCAAAGAACTTCTAGGGACTTGACAAATTATTTACGATAGACGCAATTCTAAGAGAAAAGAGTATAGAGAGTGTGACCCCAATTATATAAATATATTGCGATTTGCATACTGAAAAAGATTGAAAGGAAATAGCCAAAATAGTAATGGGGGTTTTCTGTGATTCTCACTGTCTTCTTTATATTTTACTAAATTTTCTAATTTTCTTTACTAAAAATAATCCCATTAAATTATAAACAATTGTATTTCTGGTTTTGCTTGTTAATTATTTTTGGTATATATGTCAGCAAAGCAAGCACTGCAGTAAATTTTGAAGTCTGAGCTGGGAACGTGAAATCGCAGTATCTTTCCATTGTGGTTTCCTGTCACAGCACCATCCCCAGTCTCTCGGCTCGCACCCTGAATGAGAAGTTTTCCCACCACAGTGTGCGCAGGCGTCAGCCGGCGAGCCCCACCTCCACTCCTGGTCCAAGATTCGCTGGGGCAGGTCTGGGAACCTGCATGTCTGACAAGCTGCCTGATGATCTGACGCAGTGGTAGGCGAACCACTTGGCGCGCACTGTCTAAATCCTCTAATCCCATCTCCTCGCTCAGTTTTCTCCCGACTTACTGTGCCAACCATACATTTTTTTTCTGGAGTGGGCCATGGCTTATACCAGCCTCTTATCTCCATCTGGCAGTGGTGTTAGAAACCCTGATGGGATTCTGGATCCTGGCAGCCACGTGGGAAAGTCACATGTCAGGGGACCAATTTCCTGTCTTCTTTGTCCAACCATATTGCTACCCCTTCCCATCACTCTTCACCCCATTTACTGAAGAGATCCCTCTTTGGAAATTGTGGGTGAGGATTTCTTTTTAATAACTGAGCCACTAGTTCAAAGGCCATGAGCAAATTATCTAAATTTACTAAACCTCAATTTCCTCATCTGAAAAGCAGAAGACAGTAATCAGCTTTCATGGATGTGTGAGGATTAGAAATAAGGAAAATACCACCATGAAGTGAGCACTCAAAGATGATAATTATTATTATTCACAGGGATACAATTTATTGAGATACAAAACAAATAAACCCAAATCATAGCTTAATATTTTCTTGAGCCCACCTAAAAAAAATACAATGTCTAAATGTACAAATAAGAATTACTGTAAGGATTGGATTCCCCATATCAGAAAGAACCATCATAATTATCACTTTATTTTTCCAAAGTAAATGAACTCCATTGAGCTAAATCAAAATATATTTAAGAAAGAATATTCATGACAGTGGAGTATAAAACATAATGAGCTGCTTTTGTGGGTGATTAAACATTCAAGTGAAGATCAGACACATTGGATAACCACAAATGTAATGATTGTGAGTACCTATCAATGCCAAAAGCATTATTATTAATGCATGACAAGGAAGAGTCAACAAACCACAACAGGAGATGGGGAAAATAGTGTTTTTATCTTTATTACTGTAAGGGTAGAGTTGTGAATTTAACACACACGTGCGCACACACACACATAGACACACACACTCTGAAGTTACCTCAGCTGATAGATTCTGAAGGACATTCAAGTGTTTCATTGTCATGTTGAGTCATCATTGTGCTGACTATATTTTATTAATCATACCATTGGTACCGTGGGTCTTTACCACAGAAAGCTACGTTACCTAATCTGTCCAATACAGCAGAATATAAAAGGACTAATCCCAATTTATATTTGAAAAGGCAAATATAAAAAGACTAATACCAAAAAGTATGTGAAAAGGCAAGGGATCAAAAATTGATCAACTTAAAGGGAGAAAAAAGCAGAAGACAAAAGAACCAAAATTAAGGAAAGAGGCTGGGCACGGTGGCTCATGCCTGTAGTCCCAGCACTTTGGGAGGCCAAGGCGTGAGGATCACTTAAGGGCAGGAGTTCAAGACCAGCCCGAGCAACATAGTGAGACCTCATCTCTACTTAAAAAAAAAATTTTTTTTTTAAATTAAGGAAAGAAAATGAATGAAAAGAGATACTAATAAAAGACAAACTTAGTGCTAATTACAACTATGATATTATGCATTCGTTCAACAAATATCTATGGTGTATCGACTGCCTGCCTGGCAAAGTAACAGATGGAACGAGGTAGATACAGCCCCTGCCCTACGTGGGTGGTTGAACGAGGCAGAGAAGGTATATGATACCTGGATGTATCATTGAGAAGCATTAGTTTGTTCAGCCAACAGTGAGCACCTCTTATAAGCCAGGCTTTGTGCTAAGCATTGATGCATATCATAACAACGTGAGAATACAGAAACTACGTGAGTTCAGAAGAGACAGAGCACTTATGGGATTAGATATTGGATAACAAATTAATATCGAGATAAATAAATATGAGTGAATACTCTAATACTCTCATCAGTACAAACTCAAACAAATATTGTGTCTCTAATGCAAATGCATTATGTTAGATGCTTAACAGTGTTAGGTTACTTTAAGCCAGGGTTAGATACATTTTACTTAAAAAATAGAAAGGGAAACACACTTTCAACCTTCAAAAATCTGGTTTAATAAAGAAATTAGAAAATTTGCCAACTGACACCTGACCTTTTAATGATGCTTCAATTGTTTATGATAATGATTCACTTTTAAACTGAAAGTCACAATTCGGTGCTCTTTCCTAATGTAATGCAGTGGTTGGCTTTGTGGTTGCCAGCAGGGCCACTAGACTTTTACTTGTTTTATATTACAAGTGTTCTAATGTGTAATTCTTCTTAATTTATGGATCTACCTTGAATACCATGATGTACCTTGAATACCATGAAATAAGGTGAGTTTAGTTGGCAGGGCACATCTTCAGAGGAGGACAGACATTCTCTAGAGTCTGTAAAATGCAAACGCGAATCTGGGGTTTTCTTATAGCACTTACTTGAGCATTAAATCAATCAAATAAACAACTAAAATTAAATTCCACATGCAGACAAGGCACACATTCTTAAGTTCTACTTGATTAAAATAAAGATTTATAAATGACAATGTTGTTTATAAACATATCAACATCCATACATTTTAAAATATATTCACTCACTAGGCTAAGAAAGTTCTGTATATTTTATATGTTACATAGCAATCAATAGCCCATCGGGTTGTATTCAGATGTTAACATTCATTCATTAGAGATGTAAGAAATAGTAGGGCTTTTACCAATTCAATCCAACACACATTTATTGATTGTTTTGGAGCAAAAATAATTAAGACAGAGTCCTTAACCCCAAGAGCTCACAATCCAATGGAAGACATTTTCACCAGGGTATAGACCACTTCAATCCCTCCTTTTCCAGAATAAAGGACACAGTCCTTATTTCAAGAGCACCTATGCGGACTTCCGGAACTCACTTGTCCCTGCCCTCCTCCCCCCACCTAGGTCTCATTCTCACCTTCTTTCTCAGGAATGTCACACTCTCTCCATAGTCTTAGTGATCCCTTTTCTCTCTGGGAATATTCACCCCATTCAACTAGATCTTTCCCAAGAGATTTAAACAAGCTCAAGAGTCTCTCATCTCAAAGAGAACAGAAGGCAAAAACCTTCCTTAGACCTTATATCCTTCTTCATTCTTACCTCTCTCTCCCCCTTTACAATCCAGTTTCTAAAGAGTTACCTGCACTTCCTATTTCTCCACCTCTTACCTGCTCTCCAGCTCACTTTAAGACAGCTTCCACCCCTTTACTCCCAAGCAGCTCCCACTGAAAATGATCTCCCAATGCCGTGGACATATTTGAGGCCACATCTTCTTGACCTTCTCCTTGATGTACCCCCTTCAGCTTTGGTGACACCAAAGTCTGCTCCCGTACTTCCCACCTAGAGGTTGCGATGCTGGAGCAAACCAATAGCCGTGGTCCTTCAGCGTCACCACACAGCCTCGGAAGAAGCCAGAGGCGGCCACCACCCCCTACTCTTGCTCCTTAGGTGCTCTTCCATCCTGGAGCCCAGGGACCAGGCTTTCCTTGCAGTTCAGTCTCCCTCCAGGAGAGGTGATTGTTTCAATTTAGAGAATTACGGTACGGAAACCAGGGCCAGGCCCCAGAAGATGGGGCAATAATAAGGAGAAGGGAGCAGAGGCAAGAGAGGTTTTGAGACTGGGAATTGGGCCCGGCATCTCTCCTCCTCTCCGCTCCTCCCCCTGAATCCTAAGGTGGCTCCCGTCTACCTGTTTATGTAAGAAAAGGAAAAGGTGCTCAATGTCTCTGTAACTCTGGGACATGGGAATTAAAGGAGCAGGAAGGTAGATTGGAAGGGTCTTTTTTTTTTAATTTTTATTTATTTATTTAGAGACAGAGTCTCACTCTGTTGCCAGGGCTAGAGTGCCGTGGCGTCAGCCTAGCTCACAGCAACCTCAAACTCCTGGGCTCAAGCAATCCTCCTGCCTCAGCCTCCCGAGTAGCTGGGACTAAAGGCACACAACACCACAGCCACCTAATTTTTTCTATTTTTAGTTGTCCGGCTAATTTTTTTTTCCTATTTTTAGTAGAGACAGGGTCTTACTCTTGCTCAGGCTGGTCTCGAACTCCTGACCTCAAGCAATCCTCCCCGCCCTCCCAGGGTGTTAGGATTACAGGAGTGAGCCACTGCGCCCGGCCGATTAGAAGGGTTTTGAAGAGAAGAGGGATGTGTGGTCTAAATGTTTTGTAAATCAACACATCATTGGTCAGTTAAAAATTTTCGAACAGTGTGCAACCATCTAGATTTTGTCTCAAGACATAAATGACTCAGATTTCAGAATTTTGGGAATACGAGTTTTTTATTTGTACAGATGCGCAGATGGGTAAAGGGGTGTGCTTTAGATCACACATCCAGTTGGTGTTAGAGCTGATGTCATAAACAGAACTTCCCAAATTTTCTTTTTATTTTTACTAAATTATGATTCTACTATTATTAACACAAATATTGAAGTTTATTTCTACATCTTATAATAATAGGAAGATAAATATATTTATAAATTGGTTAGAAAAATGACCTCAAAAAGGAAGGCTTTGGGTGTATTACATCAATCCTATTTTGCTATAGTTCTGTACTCTCTGGTCTCTGAGGTCAAATGCTCAGTATTCTGGAATAGAGAGAACGTGCCTCAGCCCACAGCCGGGCTGGAGCGGTGGGACTAGGCAGGTTCTCCCTCCGCTCTCATCTTCTGCCTGCTCCTCAAGCTTAAGCAAATTCCTGTACATATGTTAATCACGTCCTTAGTTTTCTCTCTTTGATATTCCACCAGACAGAAATCATATGGCATCCACACCTAGCAGGCACCCTCACAATGTCTTGTGTCCCCAGATCTGTGCTAATTCTAAGACGAGCGAGGCTCCAGGAAGCTACTTCCTCTTCCACTTCCCTTGAGTCCTCTCCCCACCCAGCACAGCACTGCCGACGCAGGAGACCATTCAGACCAGAACTGCTGTTGCTTTTTACTAAAGACTACGTGGTAAAGTGAACAGAACAAAGAGTAGATAGAATACTTAACATTTAATACAAAGGAGAAAAACAAAATAAGGTTAGATTGCATTTGAAGTACAAAATTTGATTATTTTTCAAATTTCATAAAAGAAAAATAAAACAAATACACCACTATTTTAGTGCCTAAAATATTAATAGGTTTAGCTCTTATTTTTAAGGTGGCCAACACAAAAAAATCCTAATAGTTATATATTTCTATCACACATTTTCTAAAAAGTGGTGGTAATTAAATTCAGTGACCATGTGAGCTGCTTCTCGTATAAGGCATGTTACCAGCAGTCAAAAGGAGCTCAAAGATGAAGAGGATTTGTCATTGCCTTGAAAAACTTAAAGTATAATAAATAATGACATGGAAATAATTGTAATATCAGCAAAATTTTAGACTTATAAGAGGAAAACTGTGTGATGGAATACAACGGGTAGTTGGTAGTTGGGAAGATTTCAACCAGACCCTGAAGAATTAGAGAGACTTTGACAGACAAAAGGGAGGTTGTTCCAGGAACTAGGAACTAAATAACATCCATGAAAAAAATCAATAAAGTCCATGCCTGTGTTGACATTTCTTTTCTCAACTGAATGGTCACTTCAGTTACCAGAAGACTGTCTCTCTTTCTTTGAGTTGTTAATCTAAGGTTGTTCTTCTGAGCACAGCTATTTTTATTTCCAGAAGTATCACCTCCCAAACTAGCGATCGGCCACGTCAATCAGTTATAGCTACTTCACGTGGGACTAGCCTTAGCTGAGTTGAAGGTCTAGGAAGGATCTAAGGGTGTATAAATGCCCAGGAATTAAAGTATTTAGAAAATCTCTCTGGGAGGCCGAGGTGGGCGGATCGTTCTGAGCTCGGGAGTTCGAGACCAGCCTGAGCAAGAGCGAGACCTCATCTCTACCAAAAATAGAAAGAAATTAATTGGACAGCTAAAAATACATATAGCAAAAATTAGCC
>CAUYSK010015362.1:0-15992 GCA_963575035.1 Avahi laniger | reverse complement strand
AAATATTAATAAATAGAACAATTATAACAATACACTGTAATAAAAGTTATGTCAATATGGTCTCTCTCAAAATATCTTATTGCACTCACCTTTCTTGTGATGATGTGAACTGATAAAGTGACTATGTGATGAAATCGAGTGAGGTGAATGATGTAGCCACTGTCATGAAGTGTTCAAAACTTGTTTACTTCTGAAATTTTCCACGGAATATTTTCAGACCACAGTTGACTGTAGGTAGCAAACCTTGGAAAGTGGAACTACGGATGAGGGGGACTTCTGTTCATACACACAAGGGAATGCTGCAATATGTGATAACGGATAAACCTTGGGGACATCATGGCTAAATGAAATAAGCCGGTCACAGAAAGATGAGTACTGCATGGTTCCACTTACACGAGGCATCTAAAATAGTTGAACTCATAGAGTGGAAGAAAGGATGGTGGTTGCCAGGGGCTGCAGCGAGGGGCAAGTAGGGAGCCGCTCATCAGCAGGAATAAAGTTTCGGATAAACAAGATGGACGAGCTCCACATATCTGCTGTCCAGCATTGCACCTACCATCAACGACAATTGCACTTAGCATTTGTTATGAGGGTAGATGTCATGCGAAATGTTCCTACCACAATAAAATAAAATTTAAAAAACTAAAAAAAAAAAAAAAAGAAGACTGTGTACTCGGGGATGGCCTTGAAGTGGGTGTGGAGGGCTGGGTGCAGGGTGTGTGGAGCACTCTTTTCAGCATTGGTCTTTGGATACACTGTTCTTTAGATGTCAAGTTTTTTTATGAATGTTATCTTGTTTAAAATAATAATTTGAAAAAGAAACCCTCACGAAATGAAAAGGGAGTTAACAAGATTTCTGCAAAGGAATTGATTTGAATCTCGTATTTACAATGCAGAACAAACAATTCACAAATAAAAGGCAGAACTGATCCTCCTCTTCCTGCCGGATGGACTCTACTTTAGCCATTTCAAACAGTAAAATCAATGTTGAACTAATCGTACTCTGACAAGGAGTTCAGCCAAAAATACTCAAAATTTATCAGGAAGGCTATTTGTCATGTGGATTTATATCAAGTATTTTAAAGCCATGAACCTTGCCCTAAGTTGATATTGTATGTTGAGATATTAGCTATTGACAGCAATATATACTATACACTGTATAATTTATAATAAATGAATTTGTATGTATTGTAGGTGCATCAGAGTTGTTCTTTTTTTTTTTTCTGAAAGCAATATGTGATTAAACAAACAAACTTGGAGACCATTTATTGCAATAATGAATTTTTTGCAACTGGTGAAGAAAGATTTTCAAATATCTGATATTTCTGGGTCTCTATTGATCTTTCTATCTGACAAACAAATGTACAGCTTTTTGGTCTGACAGGAGTTACCCTAAGGCTAGTTCTCTATGTGTAAGTCTCCTCTTCTGTAAAATGAAAATATGCCGTTGTGAAGACTAAATACATTAACGTGTGGAAAATGCCTAGCACAGTGCTAGCCACATAGTAAAGATACATTCAATTTAGCTCCCTCATCCCCTCTGTTATATTACTTGAAGAAGAGTAATATCACTAGAAGAAGAACAAGTTATATTATTTGAGCAAGAACTTGGTAGACAGGTTAGTGGTTTCTGTGTGCCAATATTCTTGGAATATGTAGACAGACTCTGGAAATAAACCCTTTAATGGCTAGGAGTGCTCTGATTTATCTTGATCATAGAATTTGTTTCCACTTTCTAATTCTCTCATTTTTATTTATAAAAGAAACTCCTGAGATGCCCAACATATCCTAAGTATGGAAGAGAAAAATACAATATGGAGAATTCATTTAAAGTTATACTATACTTTAAAAGAAATTGTTTCTGGGGGCTTACAAAGAACCGAAGAGTTATGATTAAATTTAAAAATGGATAGTACATTTCTATTATGAAAAGACCTTTTGACACAAATCTAATAACTGTCCTTCTTTCAATCACTTTTAGATTCACATAATCTGAGAAAGATCAAGGTCTTGCAAAGTAGGAAAGTTAAGCACATTGCTATCACATTTGTAGCAAACCTGGTGCAAGACATCTTTGCAGATATCAGTGAGACTTAGTTTCATGTGCTGACTTCCATGAGTGGTTTCAACACCTTCATCAACACTATGCCACATTTTGTCATAGCTTATGGAATTTTTGTTTCAAAGCTTGATTACTTTATCATTTGAACTGATTTTTTTTAAACCAGGAATCCTGGAATTTATTTACTGTTTAATCTTATAAATGAAATATTCTCTGTCTTCTGTATTTGCATCCCTTTGCCTTTGAACAACCATAAATATTTACAAACATAAGAACCATTGAAAACATAACTTTGTCGTATGTCACTATTTGCTTGAAATGAGCCCTTCTTTCTGTAACTGCTCAAATGCAATTACTAACATTTAATATTGGATTGCACTTCAGTAGGTTTATATCTGAACAACATAAACCCTCTTGTGTTCTACTTACTAATGTAGTGCTGCCTTCTAATAATTTCTCAGATAGCCATGTTTTCTCCTATAGCCACGCATAAAACTTCTATACTGGGGATTGATTTTTTGGTTCATTGTAAATAGCAAGATGAACAACCAGTGGACTAAATTCAGTGTAAGTGTGCATACTTTAAATAGGGTTAAAGAACTCCTTAATGTTGATATTTCTTTAGCTTGGCAGTAAAACAAAATCAATGCTAATTTAATAGGAGCTCACAAACCAAGTTTTGCTTTCTTTGCCCTTTTAAAAAGAGCATAGGGCTGTAGTTATAAACGGAATTAGTAATTGCTTGGTTGATATGCCTGTTGAATAGCAGATGATTTTTATTCAGTATATTCCTTTTAAAATCCATTACCTTAATTTTAGACATAGTACTTGATAACAAGACTGTTGATCAGAATGGTTGAATTAAACCTGTTTATAATTTTGTAAAGTGATTTTTAATTCTCCTTAAACACTTTTCCTTTTGGCAGAGGAAACAATTGCCTGTGGGGTGTTCAAAATTGGCCCTGTTTTTTTGTTTTTTTAAAAGATGATCTTTAATTACACTTTAAAGCAGGATTTCTTAATGGGGAATTGGAATTCTGCTTGTTAGAAAATTACAGAGGGTATTTAGGGATCTGCTATTAGCTGCAGCAACAAATAGAGAGATTAGTGAGACAAATGATCAGTCGCCTAAAAAATTACCTATGGGACACAATAATTAGCCCAGGGAAGATCTGGTTGTGATCATAAAGATGCTTAAATTATGAGCTTATCAAACCTTTTTTAGGAGCTGTTGAGGAAAGAGGTGGTTTGTATTAGCCACCAAAAATCAATGGCATCCTGGAGATTAATAAATTTACCATGGCCTCTTCCCATGCCTTAACCCATAACAACAGTGATCTAGGCTGGAGTTTCAGGTGAGGGAAGAAAAAGTAGAGGCCCAGGAGTTCAGAACTATTGAGGAACTACTCATTGATGGTGCCAGGGGAAAGTTTTATGTTGATATTCTGGAGTTGGAAAGCAGATACGGAAGGCACAAAAAAGAGGGTAAGATAAAGTAATGCCTTCTCTCTTTTAAGGAGTCCAAAGGTGATCAGAATTAGAGGTAACCACCATGTTTCTTAGTATGTTTTCTCTGAGTCTCCCACATTGGAGAGATGAGAGAAGCCATAGCTGAAGTGCCAAACATGTTGTGTAACAACTTTATTTGAACAAGATGAATAGTTCATAAATGAATTCTTTAAGCTTTCTGTAGGTATTCCAAGATGAAATGTAATTTTTTTTCAAATAATTATAACCTCTGGGCACATACGTAGAGCTAGAGAGGAAGGAACCAAGTGTGAGGTAAGAGGATGAAGCCAGTGAGGAAGAAGCAAGGGAGCTTAGGTAAGGAAGTACACAACTTTCTCTGATGTCTGACATTTTGACCTTCTGTGAGGTTTTACTCTTGTGCAGAAAGGACCACAATCACCCAGAGAAAGCTTTGATGTCATCAGGCCATCTCTATTCACCCCATCCATCTTTCGGTACGACCATATTTAAAAACTCCACACTGGAAGTGGGGCTGAGATGGCAGACGAGAAGCATCCTGTACTTGCCACTGTCAAGGAGAGGATGAAAAGTGGCAGGTAGAAGTTTGCCTAAGGATGTATTGTGTTGGAGAAAGCATTGTGAATATCAGAGCAACGACTGGAGACACCCAAAATGAAGGAGGGAGAGGTGGGTGATCTGCTTGCCAAGATCAGAAGGTACCTGGGGAAAGCATGGAGAAGGATCAGGGGAGAGATCCCCAGGGTTCCACATTCCTCCAGTGGACATTACAACCAGAGCTGCAAGGGAGATCCCCCACCATAGCAGGCCTTTGAACTGATCAGGGAGCTGCTTGGAGATTACGTAGCAGCATTGCATTGGAGAGTGGGCAGAGCAGAGTGCACTGGATTTTGATCCTGGGTTGCTGCAACAGATGCCAGACTGAGCTCTAAGCTCCAGAGCACCTGGTTCACAGAGGGATCAGCTTCATCGCAGCTGTCTCTCCATTACCTCTGCCAGGCTAGGGAGGGAGATGGAAGGGCAAATGTTCTTACATGCACTGTGACTGGGTACCATGCACCCTGCCCTGGCTGCCTCCAAGGGATCTGAGCAGAGGAGGTGCTCACTAGCCCTCAGCATCTGCCACCTCCATCTTTCTATCTTGATAGTGCTGCCACTGCCACCTGAGTAGCACCACAGCAGCTGCTATAACCAGACCTGGGCAGACAAAGAGCCTCAACCACTATGACTTGCTGTCAGGGAGCCATGCATCTCCTTGGCTTTGCCAGCCAGAGGCTGCCCAGCCACTGGCCAAGGACCTCTGACTCACCCAGGTACCTGCCAAGGTCCCACAATCGTCCCAGCCACCAACGGTAGTCCTGTGACCTACCCAGGCACTGGCCAAGGTCCTGCAACCTGACCAGGCACTCACCAAGGCCCCATCATGTGCCCAGCAGCCAGACAAGGTCCCAAGACCCGCACAGCTGCTGCAGCCCCATCCCCTGTACACCCCAGCAGTGCACTGTGCACATCAGCAACCCTAACTGTGCCCTGCATTGCACAACTGCTGTGACACTGCCTTTCCCCAACCACCACAGACTAGCCCACTAGAAGGTGCCCCTGCCACTTAGCACCACTGCCCTTGGAACTGAGTGGAGGGGATGTCCACAGTTCTGACATCTGGGGCCACTGCCTAGATAGCTTCACCCAGCTGCCACTGCCATGGCTGTTGGGAGGCCCAAGGACAGCAAACTCCCAGGCTATTCCCCTCCATGGAGAGGGACACACCTAGCCCCCTGCCTGAGCTTACAACAGTGGCCTGGGGACCAACATACCACTCCACATGAATATCCCCAAGAACCAGCTTGGACTGTGACAACTGCATGAGAATGGGATGACAAAGGAGAATAGTTGTGTTATAGGCTGTCAGTGCATCTGTCCCTTTCCTTCCAACTCAATCCTCTGGCATAGGACACAAGTGTGCCAGTGAGGGACCTCTCCTTCTTTTCACTAAATAGGAAAGTTACGAGCAGAGGAGAACAGGTGCACCACAAATTTCTGTCTTGAGCTGAGAGAAGAGGTTTCAGATGAAAAGGAACCAGCATAAGAACTCTGGCAACATGAAAAAATGAGCTGTTTTGACATCCCCAAAGGATCACAATAGGTCTCCAGCAATGGGCCCCAACCTAAAGGAAACTGTCAAAATGTCAGAGATGGAATTCAGAATATGGATGGCAAATAAAATGAATGGGATTGAAGAGAAAGTTGAAAACCAACACAAAGAAGCAAAAAAAAAAAGTTTTAGGACATAAATGAAAAAAATGGAAAAGTAAAGAAACAATATAAGAAAAGATAGAACTTAAGAAATGAAAGGATCATTTAGGGAATTTCAAAATACAACAGAAAGCTTCAACAACAGGCAAGACTAAGCAGAAGGAATAACTTCAGAGCTTGAAGATACTGCTTTTGAACTAACTCAGTCAGTCAAAGACACAGAAAAAAAGAATAAATAAGAATGAACAATCACTCAGAGAAATATTGGACTATGTAAAGTGAGCCAAAATAAGAATTATAGGTATCCCTAAGGGAGAAGAAGAAGAAAAAGTAAAAAGCCTGGAAAACCTATTTGAGGGAATAATTGAGGAAAACTTCCCTGGTGACACCAGATAATTAGATATCCAGATTTAAGATGGTCACTGAACACCTGGATGATTCATAGGAAACAGGACATCACAAAGACACATTGTCATCAATCTGGCCAAATTCAAAATAAAGGAGAAAATCCCATAAGCTACAAGATGAAAGCAACAACTAACTTACAAAGGAAAACCCATCAGACTAACAGCAGACTTCTCAGTATAGATCTTTAAAGCCAAAAGGGATTGGGGCCCCATTTTTAGTCTTCTTAAACAGAACAACTGTCAGCCAAGACTTTTGCCTCCTGAAAAACTAAGTTTCTTAAATGTTGGAAAAATAAAAACTTTTTCAGACAAGAAAACACTAAGGGAATTTGTCACTACTAAACCTGCCCTGCAGGAAATGCTCAAAAATGTGTCATACATGGGACAGCACAATAGATACCCATCAGTGTAATGCCCAAAAGTTTAAGCTCACAGCTCTTATAAGACAATAGCACAAGAGAAAAAAACAAAACAATAAGGTATCACTTAACATGATGAACAGAGCAGTATCCCACATATTCATACTAACATTCAATGTGAATGGTCCGAATGCCCCAACTAAAAGACATAGACTAGTTGAATGGATGAAAAGTCATAGCCCAAGTGTATGTTGTCTCCAAGAAACACATCTAACTCACAAGGACTCACACAGACTCCAGGTAAAGGGATGGAAAAAAATATTCCATGCGAATGGAAACCAAAAACAAGTGGAGGTAGCCATTCTTTATTAGATAAAATTTACTTTAAATCAACAATGATAAAAAAGACAATGACGGTCATCATATAATGATAAACAGAGAAATTCAGCAAGAAGACATAACAATTCTAAATATATATGCACCTATCCTAGAGCTCCCAGATTCATAAAACAAATTCTACTAGATCTAAGCAAAGAAACAAACAGTAGCATTATAATTGCTGGGGACTTTAACACCCCACTGACAAATTTGGACTAATCATTGAAGCAGAAAATCAACAAAGAAACAATGGACTTAAATAGAAGTCTAGAACAAATGAACCTAACAGACATTTACAAAAGACTCTACCCCCAAACCGCAAAATACACATTCTTCTCATTATCACATGGGATATTTTCTAAGACAGATCATATGTTAAGCCACACACACACAAAAAAACCTCAGCTAATTCAGAAAAACAAAAATCATATCATGTATCTTCTCAGACCACAGTGGAATAAAACCAGAAATCAATTCCAAGAGAAACTCCAAAATCCACACAAAGTCATGGAAAATAAACAATTTGCTGCTGAGCCATCCTTGTGTTAATGATGAAATTAAAATAGAAATCAAAAGAGTCTTCAAACTGAGTGACAAAAGGGACACAGCTTTTAAAAATCTATGGGCTATAGCAAAAAGAGTGCTGAGGGAAAAGTTCATAGCCTTAAATGCTTAGATCAAAAAGATAGAGAGGCCACAAATTAGCATGTCACATCTCAAGGAACTAGAAAAAGAAGAAAAAATCACACCCAAAGCCAGAAGAAGAAAATAAATAACAAAGCTCAGAGCAGAACTAAATGAAATGGCAACAACAATAACAACAAAATACAAAGGATCAAGAAAATTTGTTCTTTGAAAAGATAAACAAAATTGATAGACCACTAGCCAGATTAACCAAAAATAGAAGAGAAAGGACTCGATTAAGCTCAAAGGTGAAAAAGATACATTACAATTGATACCACAAAAATACAAAGTATCATCCATGAATACTAGAAAAACTTCTATGCACACAAACGAGAAAACTGAGAAGAAATGAGTAAATTCTTGAAAACATAAAACCTCCCAAGACTCAATCATGAAGAAATAGAAATCTTGAATAGACCAATAATGAGCAATGAGATTGAGGCAGTAATAAACTTTCCACCCCTGCCAATAGAAAGTCCTGGACCAGACAGATTCACAGCTGAATTTGAGCAGACCTACAAAAAAGAGCTGTCACCTATACTACAGAAATTATCCCATAACATTGAGAAGAAGAGACTCTCCACTGACTCATTCTATGAAGCCAGGATCACCTTGATACCAAAGCCAGGAAAAGATACAACAACAACAACAACAACAAAAAGAAAACTACAGATCAATATTCCTTATGAACATAGATACAAAAATCCACAACAAAATACCAGCAAACCAAATTCAACAGCACATCAAACAGATAATTTCCCATGATCAAGTGGGTTTCATCCCAGGGATGCAAGGATGGTTCAACATATGAAAATCAATAAATATGATTCACCACAGAAAGAAAAGCAAAAACAAAGACCATATGATCATCTCAATAGATGCTGAAAAAACATTTGATAAAATCCAGCACCCTTTCATGATAAAAACCCTCAAACTAGGCATAGAAGGAACATACTCAAAATCATACAAACCATATATGACAAACCCACAGCCAACATCAAACTGAATGGAGAAAAGTTAAAAACATTCCTCCCTAGAACCAGAACAAGATAAGAATGCCCACTTTCACCACTTCTACTCAACATATTTTTAGCCAGAGTAATCAGGCAAGAAAAATAAATAAAGGGCATACGAACTGGGCAAAAGAAGGACAAACTATCCCTGTTTGCTGATGATATGACCCTGTATCTAGAGCACACTAAAGACTCCTATAATTGATAAATAAGTTCGGCAAAGTCTCAGGTTACAAAATCAATGTATACAAATCAATAGCATTTCTATATACTACTAACAGTCAAGCTGAGAGTCAAATCAATGACTCAATATCATTTACAATAGCTACAAAAAAAATACAATATTTAGGAATATACTTAACCAAGGATGTGAAAGATTTCTACAAGGAGAACTACAAAACGCTGATGAAAGAAATCATAGATGACACAAATAGAAAAACATCCCATGCTCATGGATTGGTAAAATCAGCGTTGTTAAAATGTCTGTACTGCCCAAAGTGATTTACAGATTCAACACAATTTCCATCAAAATACCAACATCATTTTTCAGAGACCTAGAAAAAATAATCCTAACATCCATTTGGAACTAAAAAATAGCCTGAGTAGCCAAAGCAATCATAAGGAAAAAGAACAAATCTGGAGGCATCATATTACCTGACTTCAAATTATAAAATAAGGCTATAGTAAAAAAATCAGCACGATACTGGCATAAAAGTAGACACATAGACTGGTAGAACAGAAAACAGAACCCAGAAATAAAACCATATACCTATGACCAATTGATCTTTGACAAAGTAGACAAAAGCATCCATTGGAGAAATGAAGCACTATTCAGTAAATGGTTCTGGGAAAACTGGATAGCCACATACATAAGAATGATACAGAACCCCTATCTCTTACCATATACAAAAATTAATTCAAGATGGATAAAAGACTTAAATGTAAGGCATGAAAGAATAAAAATTCTAGATGAAAATATAGGAAAAATTCTTCTAGACATTGGCCCAGGCCAAGAATTTGTTACTAAGAACCCAAAGGCAAATACAACAACAAAAAATAAATAAATGGGACTTAATGAAATTAAAAAACTTCTTCACAGCTACAGAAATAATCAAAAGAATAAATAGGCAACCTACACAATGGAAGAAAATATTCACAAACTATTCATCTGACAAAGGACTAATACCCGGAATCTGCAAAGAACTGAAACATATCAGCAAGAAAAACACAAACAATCCCATCACTAAATGGGCAAAAGATATGAATAAAATTTTTTCAAAAGAAGATAGATAACTAGCCAACAAACATGAAAAAATGTTCAATATCACTAATCATCAGGAAAATGAAAATTAAAACCACAGTGAGATACCGCCATTACACTTGTCAGAATGGCCATTATTAAAAAGTCAAAAACAACAGTTGTTGGCACGGGTGTAGAGAAAAAGGAATACTTTTACACTGTTGGTGTGATTGCAAACTAGTACAACCCCTGTGGAAAACAGTATGGAGATTCCTCAAAGAACTAAAAGTAGACCTACCATTCAACTCAGCAATCCCAATACTGGATATCTACCCAAAAGAAAAAAAATCATTTTATAAAAAAGTCACCAGCATTTGAATGTTTATGGCAGCACAATTCACAACTGCAAAGACATGAAATCAACCTAAGAGCCCATCAATTCATGAGTGGATGAAGAAAACGTTGTGTATATACATACATACATATATATATATATATATATATATATGTCATGGAGTACTACTCAGCCATAAATAGAAATGAAATAGTTTTGTTTGTAACAAATTGGATGGAACTGGAGTCCGTTATTCTAAGTGAAATATCTCAGGAATGGAAAAACAAACATTATATGTTCTCACTTATAAGTGGAAGCTAAATGATGGGTAGACATGGACACAAAAATACATAAAGGACATTGGAAACTAAGAATTGGGTAGGGTAGGAGCAGGGTGAGGGATAAAAACTTACCTATTATGTACAACAAACACTGTCCAGGTGACAGGCACACTGAAAACCCTGACCAGCATTATATGGTGTATCCATGTAATAAAAACATTTGTACTCCCTTATTATTTTGAATTATAAATTAATTAATTAATTAAAACTCCACAACTTAGTAAAAGATGAAATACAGAGTAGGTGTTCAATAAGACTGTGTTAACTCAAAGAATAAATGCTAAATTTATAGATGAGTTTGTCAGACAAAGATACCCTTTATTTATAAAGGGATTGATTTAGAGAATTAATTATGTTAATTTTTTATCCACAGTTTTTTTCCTTTAAACTGGAAGTGGGTAGGCCTCTTATTACACCAGAGCTTTTTTGATGAGTTTTCCAATTTATTTTTAGTCAATGTTTATTTATTAATATTTTGGAAAATTGAGTAGACCCAAGTCAACTACTTGTTCAATGACTACTCTGGATATGACACAGGATAACATGGAGAAAGTAAAACTGGTTCTGTGTCCTCAGAGAACACAAAAAAATTTACTAGTAATATTTTTATTCTAATTTCAAATTTAAATCATGGAAAATGATCAAAAATAAGACTGTGGGTGAGTTTGATGGAAGAGACAGACATTGTACCTGCCATACTCAGCTCTCTTTTGGGTTAATCATTCTCCTTCTGGGTGTTGTCTAAGCAGACTTGTCTCTCTAACTGAAGTCAGACCACCTGCATCATGGAAAGCTAATCTTAAATGTGCCAAACAGCAACAAGTTTCCTGCCAAAAGTTTGTTAGTAATAAACGATGATAATATTATTAACAATGTGGAGGAGGCAATTCAGTGGCCTTGTTTGTTGTTTGTTGATGTTTGCCTTGTGGACTGACACTAAGTTTTACATGTTTTTTTTCCTATCCTATTTGGAATACAGAGCTACAGGAAATTAATTGTATTATCCTGGATGGAAGTGGAGCCCATTTTTCTAAGTGAAATATCACAAAAATGGAAAAAGAAGTGACACATGTACTCACCATCAAATTGGTATTAACTGATCAACACTTATGTGCACATATGGAAGTAACATTCACCCAGTGTCATGCAGGTGGGAGGGAGCGGAGGGGATGGGTAAATTCACACCTAATGTGCGAGGTGCGCACTGTCTGGAGGATGGGTATGCTTGTAGCTCCGAGTTGGGTGGTGCAAAGGCAATTTATGTAAACCTAAACATTTGTAGCCCCATAATATTCTGAAATAAAATAAATAAATAAGCAAACAAATAAAAAGCAAACATATGAAGGGCTTTCAACAACTCTTTTTACTCATTTGCCAGTTTGTAGCAAGAACATTTGTAAGGGTAAGGAAGCTTTTTGTGGATGGTCCCTGTCCATACCCTGAAAATGCTTCAGGGAACAGCAGGGGCGCACCCAAGTGGGGACTTGGGGTAGAAGTCAGAGGTGCCTTCACTATCATGTCCGCCACGGCCTTTGCGGGAACCAGGCCAATGCTGGCAACACTTTGAGTGGTCCTCCTCAGTGCTCACATTTTCCAAATCACAGTCTATATTGGGGCAAAGAGTGCCTGTTTATTTCACAAGTGAAATGAGTCTGCCTTTCTAAATTTCAAATAAAATACAGGACCTAAGTGAAGAGTTTATAGCTTCTTTGGCCATGATATCTATGTCTGTTAACATTTTTTAAACAAAATCTGGCCCTCTGTGCTTCACTGTATCAGTCTTCTTTTCATCCTTCTGATTGAGAAAACTTAAATCAGTGAGAGACACGGACTCACTCACCATACTCACACAGACGCGTGTGTTTCTGTGTGTGTGTGTGTGTATGCCTGTACACATGCACATCCCACACCCAATAAACAGAGAAGACACAGAGCAAGTAATGGTGGCAGGGCAGTAGGAAACTGCTAAAGTTGATTGACAATATTCTTGTGTCTGAAAAATTGCCCTGACCATATTTGAGCAAGGTTGTAATGGTACCCTAGTCTCAATCACCAGCTTCTTCATTTCGTTTTTGAAAGATTCAACTTCTGAAATACTCAGAAATTGGATAGCTAATTTTTGAAAGGGAACAGTCTTAAAAGAACTGTAATTGGCAACTTGAGTACAAGGATCTTTAATCTGAATTGCTTTGGGGCTTTTTCTTTTATGCTACTGTGTAGGAGAACAACACAATTTTAGTTTAAGCTGTAGCTGGAATAGTTCTTTAAAAATCTGACAGCTATGCACCTGCAAATACCTTACTTTAAACAATATTGAGAGTCAGTTCTGTTATTGTTCTTAAACCTAGTGGTAGCAAAATATTGAGCTGACTGTGAACCTGAGACATGGAATTTCTACATTACATGGCTGTTTTTGTGAGATCCACAAACTGTAGTTACAGGTCCATAATTGCACATCCTTCTAGTCAAAGTAACCCAAAAATACATTCTTAGTTTGATAACTCAATGACTTTCCAGATTAGCACCTTCAGATTGACCACTGGTATTTCCAAAGTTGAGAGGCAGTTCGATCTTTGATGAGTCATGTGAAAATATTGGATCTATCTCCCTGTAAGACCATATGTATTATTGTTTCCTTTTAAAAAAAAATCTCCCAATAGAAATATCCCAGCTCCAAGAGGCTGTGAGAGTCTTCCTAGTTTAAATGGTAGTGGCAGAAAGAAAAACAAGATACCATGTTTACCACTGGTGATTTCCAAATTGTTGTGTCTTCCAGATGGCTTACAGAGGTTAAATTACTACAATGAATACCATTTCAAAAATGTTTCTTTTGGTGTCCAAAGGCATCAAACTAAAATCTTAGTTTCATGAAATTTTAACATAACCTGCATTTCGGGGGTGGGGGCAACATCACAAAGGGTTTTTACGTATTGTTATCTCAAAACCCTGCAATGTTAGCTGACCACCAGCGTTGTTTTCTTGGGAGAGATAATGTTTTCCAGCTGTTCCATTGCCACCTCTTCCTTGTTTTTCATATTTGTGCCACCACTTGCTTTTCCATGTAACCAAACAGTCAAATCAGTGCTGACTATATTGCTAGATAAAAAAGGATAGGCTTAGTTTATCTCATGGGGCCTCTCTATCAATTAGAAATCAAACTGAGCTTCAAGATGATTGTTATCAGGGCCAAGAGAAGAATACCAGCCACAAAGCAATCTGCAGAGAGATAACATCCTTTCCTAAAGTGTAGAAGTTCTCATAGCTGTTAGTTTTAATCTTCTTAAGTCAATTATTAATTGTTAATGTGGAAATGGAATGATAGCCAATACAGATGTGTATATGGATTCCAATATTGACCTGCTTTACTCAGTGCAAAGTCATGAAAAGGGACAATTGCCCTCCAAATCCTCATACTACCATGGAACTTTCCATATATGTCCACAAGGGCAGCCCTCCCAATATTCTATATTGCCTTTTAAAATATGTCTTCTTAAGGCTCTCACAGATTTAATAAAAGTTTCACCAAATTTCAGTGTTGCTGCAACCCCAATCAACTTTTAAGGACTTGTGAGGCCTCACCTGGATTTGCACAGCCCTTGAGCCAGATGGAGTTTTTATTAAACCTGATCTCACACTGTTGGAGATGTCTGTGGAGTCAGGTGAATGAACAACTGGAAGCACTCCATGGTGGGGCAGCTCTAACTGGCAACCCTCTTTGCAGGCATCCCCTCAGCATTGCTTGCCTGTTGTATGTTGCAGTGTTTACAGAGAGTTTTCACAGAAGGATTCATTTAGGATTAACTTAATTGAATAAACACAAAGCTGCATAATTCATGGACCAAAATAGTTTTTCCTGGTTGAGTTGCTGACTAGAATTTCCTTTCTCCCTAATGGAATATTGCAAAGCCCCCATATTGTTATAATCAGAATTTCATCTTTGAGTTGATCCAGTTAATTTGCATGATATGATTATATTATAAGCCAGATGTAGAAATAATTGCTTATAAAGGAAGCCTTTACTTCAAGCAAAGTAATGGAAACATATATGTATGTATGTATGTATGTGCATATATACATACACACATTTATATATACACAGAAAGTTTATTTTTTAATTTTTCTAATGAAATGGCTAAGTCCAGTAGCAAAGTCTTTTCATTATGGGAATTATACTGAACTCTTGTTAATGTCTCCAAAAACATAATTTAGAAAAATAGCTAAGATTTTACTAATGGGATAAGATAAATAAAAGAGTACATGCTGGGATGCTGTAGTAATTGTTTTACGGGCCTAGAAAATTAGCCATCATGGTACTTCTCTATTTAAGAATGCACAATGATTCTCTGTTGCCTGTTACATCAAGTTTGGACTTCTTTACTTGTGTTTTAACAGCTTTTATAATCTGGCTCCATCCTACCTGTCCAGCCTGATTAACCCTATTCTTTACTACATGCCTTCCATTAGGGATTGAAAAGCTGTGATAATCACTTCCCGTGGGCACCATGTACGGCCTCATACCTCATTTGCTGAAAATGCATAATAGTCTTTGCACCTGCTGTTCCTTCCACATTGAATGCCTTTTTGTGTTTGCCAATTTAAATTTTGGCCATTTTAAAAGGCACTGCACAAGATCCATCATCTCAGTGATGAGAAGTAAACTCTGACTACTCCATCCTACAGTGAACTTCCACTTCTGTGATAGGTTGGAAAATGGTGCCCGAGAGATATGTCTACATCCTAATCTCCATAGCCTATGATGTTACCTTATTTGGACAAACGGTCTTTGCAGGTGCAATTAAGTTAAGGATCTTGAGATGAGAAGATTATCCTGGATGACCTGGGAGGACCCTAAATGCCATCACAAGTGTCCTTATAAGAGAAAGGTGGAGGAAGATTTGACACACAGAGGAGGAGGAGGCAATGTAACCACAGAGTCAGAGATTAGAGTGGTGCAGTCACAAATCAAGGGTTGCCTACAGCCACCAGAAGCTGGGAGAGGCAAAGAAGGAGTTTTCCCCTGGATCCTTAGAAGGGAGTACAACCCCGCCCATGCCTTGATTTTGAATTTCTGGCCTCCAGAACTGTGAGAGAATAAATTTGTATTGCTTTAAACCATGAAGTTTGTGGAAATTTGTTACAGCAGCCACATAAAACTAACACACCTTCTTTGGAAAATATTGAACATTTACTCTGTTTGGTATAGGTAAGAGTCTAACTGTTCCCTAATGCTTTCTGTATGGCTGCTGTCTTCTCAATAGAGTATGAGTTCTTGGTAGGCTCTTAGAAGTAACTCGTACAGTTATGGTCATAGAATATCCCTGAATTCTTTTGGAGTAATTTATTGGTGATTTTTATATACTGGAAGTGACAAAGTGCTGGTTATACCTCAGTGATCTCTTGGCAATTAATGTTCTTGCTTTTTTTTTTTTTTTT